>VXBZ01012731.1:74060-151793 GCA_013399135.1 Heliornis fulica | reverse complement strand
GATTCTATGATTCTATGTTTCTCACTCCAGATCTTGGGCACTGCCCTCTGAAGGGCATTTTACCGCTCTAACTGCTAAACTGACCATGTCTGTGATCCTATCTTGTCTTGTGAGCCATGAGGTCACTTCAAAGCCCTAACCATTGCCACAGACAGCAATTATTTCCAGGCTTCAGCCACCACTTTATTTTTCAGTGAAGACAAAAGGGAGTATTTGCAATCCCAAACTAAAAGTTCATAAGAACTATGGTAATTTTACCAGCTCAACCTGATGTTAGGGCTCTGAATAAACTTTGCTGTATTTACTAATGCTCTCTTACTGCACTGCACCACAGTCGCTAGTCTTCCTAAGTCACATCAGTACAAATTGCCTGATTCCTGCACTGATGCTACAAGAAATTCAACAGGTATATTTGGCATCAACTATAAAACTTAAAATGTTTGGGTTTGAATTCATAGAATCATAGAATGCATTATGTTGGAAGGGACCTTTAAAGGTCCAACCACCTGCAATAAACAGGGACAGCCTTGAACAAGGCCAAATTGCTCATAGCTGCACCAAGTCTGACCTTGAATGTCTCTAGGACATTATTATTATAGGACTTCAGGCAGAGGTCCATTAGTACAGTCCACAGACTGCTCACTCTATTCACTACTTAGAGAAAAAACTATCCTGAAATGGAACAATGAGTTACATGGTTTTCAGTAACAAATATTATGCTGAAGAAGACCTGCCAACAAACAAACCAAAACACACACATACACACACACACACAAAAGGAAAAATAAAAAAGTAGAAATAAAGTTACAGAGGTCTCTACCCATCCTTTTCCCTTTCATCCAATAGTTCAAGCTCCATATCAGGAAGCAGGTGTATGCCCAGCGCTAACTTTGCTCTGCAATGTTAATTAAGCACTGCCTCTGAAAGAGGTGCTGTCTCTGGGGAATGGTTGCTAAACTAAGGTCATGTCTGCACATCTCTGATGTTTGTCCATGTGTCATTTTTATTTAAAGAATATGGAAATAAATGCTGACATCCTGATTAATATTTCCCCTATTTCTGCTAAGCAGTTTCTTCTTTGTGAGCATTCTGACTGCTACGTTTACCACAGCAATATGCTACTCTACACTACTTAGCACCAGGGTATTTTGAAAGCTCTGTATGTCCAAGACACAACATCCATGATATTTGAGAACTAAGCAATTACATACGTAACATTCCCTACAATGTAAGTAACCACACCAATTCTCACAAAGCTATCTGAATATTGCTTTGTCTTTTCTAGCACACCCCTTTCTCCTACACCATGTCACAAGTAGTGGAAATTATTTCCAGGAACTATTTTTCTATCAGCAGAAACACCACTTCCATCTACATTGGAGTTTTTTTAAATGTTCTTCTCCGTGGATATTGATGAGACCTGCATATCACAGAATATTAAAATAGAAATGTTCACAAACAAGGTTTTTTTTAAGTATTTAGTCTGTGTTTAAGACTCTTTACTGCAATCTCACTAGGCACTGCAGGGCAGGATCTGGGAGGGGGTTTGGTGATCTCCAGCAGCTCCTTAGTTCCTCTCCAAATATATGCAGTATTTTTAAGTCTCTTGTTTTACTGGGGTAAGTTACATCCTACTGACAGCCTTTTGTCCTTATTGTTTGTCAATGGACTCTAGTAACTCCTTCATTCTCTCTTTCTGCACCCGAGGCAAGTTTAGCCAAGGACTATGCTACATGTGTCGTAAAAATTCTTTTATAGGACTTTCCAATGTGAAGGACTATTGGTGGGCATTTGTCATACAAACTGCCTGAAGACAAGAGACTGTGACTATGGAGACAAAAAGTGCCCCCAGTGAGATGAATTAAAAACCTTGCCCTGACCTTTTCCTGCTATGCAAACAATCATCAGCCAAGCTGATCCAGAGGACGACCCAGAGCAGCAGGAGGAGCAAGCAGCAGCTGTACTGGTGCTCTGCTGCAGCCTAGCAGAGAAGGAGAATTAATTCAGATTAGTTTTCCTGCTAATTTTCTTTGCAATTCAGGTCAACTTGGAAGCAGTCTATCAGAAAGAGATCTTGATTTAGCATATTTAAGAATAGGGAACAGAAGAGGAAAGCCAAGGAGTGAGAACGGTCAGGTAGAATGAGTGCACACAATTTATCTATCTCGCCTGTACTGTGAGTTTGCTTGTGCAAAGCATAGTCACCCATGAAGTGCTCTGCCTATGAAGAATACCATCCATCAAGGCTCCCGACTCCAGTATAACACAGTCAGTCTCAGGGAATCTGGTTTCTTCCTTGTGTAGAGAGATGTGAACACATACCTAATCTTGCCCAAAGAATCATATGCCTTTCAAGCTTTCCTTCCCAGTCACTCCTTCCTCCTGAGTAACCAGAAAGTGCTGAAAGAAAAAGGTAAATAAATTCAGAGTTTAGAGATGGAGGTGGATGATTAATGATACTTTCTCAACCTTTGCTGAAATTCTGGAGAAAAGGCATTCTAGAAGTGCAAAGCCTGCATTCATGTTTTGTTGTATTCCGGGCCGTTTTACCTTGAACCTATGAATGTACCTCTCATCTAAATTACTGGAGTTATATTAATCTGATGCTAAGAAGAAAGCCCTTCAAATCCCACACATTATTGACAATATTAAAAATGTGAATTCTCAATTTTTAATCATATTCTCATTCCATTCATTTCCAGCCTCCTAACCTCTCACAGACACATTAGTTGCAAGACATGCCCAGGACACTTCCAGCATATGCTGATATGATTCTATTGTTCTTATCCAATTCATCAAATCTATCATAGAGAGATTTGAAATCTGACCAGGTTTCTTTAATGTTTCACCCCCCAGTGAAAGATCTGACTTAGGGGGGCAAGCTACACCAATTTCAGAACAATACCCCGAATGTATGACAACCCAGCAAAGGAAGCATAAACCCATCCAGCAGTGTTTTATATTTTTGTCCCCCAAAAGCACAACAAGAAATTTTATCAGGATTTTAGTTCTCCACATTTTAACTTGATCGTTTTTGCACAGCTTCTGTAGTGTGGCTCATTTATGTGTCCCAAGCTCGGCCTCTCTGGTCATAACTCTACATTGTGGGTACCGGACTCAATGCAAAAAAATGTTACTTCTGTGGTGAGGGTGAAGAAAGCAAGGTCTCCCCAGCTGAAGTTTAAGTTTTCTCTGCCTTTCTTACTCCAGTGTAGTGCTATTGAGACAGAGCTGTAAGTTCTGCTGTGGAAGAGAGATTTACAACACATGGCACAAAATCAGTTGTTACCCTGTCCAATTACATATTTTTTTTTTGAGATTGATCTACACCCCACTGAAGTCAGTGGGTGGTTTTCCACTGAATTCAATAGCTTTTGGATTGAGCCAAAATGAAGGAATGAAGCTCTAGGGCACTACATGACATATGAAGAGTAGGACAGTACATTAAGTGCATGTGTTTTTTCATCATGATTGGTGTTTCAGGCTGTTAAGCTGCTGCCTCTCCCTATATCATAACAAAAGATATCTAAGCCTGGAAAAGATAAATAATTTCAGTGTATTTTCTTCTATTGATTTTTTTTAGATGTATTCAGATAGCACATGCCAAAATGTGACTAAGTTCCCATGTTTATATAAATTCATAAAAGGTCTGTTGTGGAAAAAAGAAGTCCTTAGTACTTTTTAAAAATAATCACCTAGATTTCCCAAAGTATTTATGTAGTTACAATAAGTATTGTAGGAAATTACATGCCAACACGCACACATATATTCAAACTGAAGCAAACATCATAAGAATTTGCTTGATGGTAGCTCATATGCCTTAATATCTGTTAACATTAGTCATCTGCACGTTCAAATTTTGTTCAATGTACAAACTATGTGGCACTCTGCCCTTGTTGCAACATCAATTTGCAGTGTCCAGCATTTCTTTGTGGGTTAAGAACATATTGTCTGTCAGGCTAATGGTCAGTAGTAAACAGTATTTACATAGTGGGAAAAAATAAACAGGGGAAAAAGGATTATAAGATTTTGCAGATGCTGATGTAGATTAGCCAATGCTTATTTTATTTATTTTTAAAATACATTTTAAAATGTATTAAAAATTCATGTACGCCACTCCTCCCAGCTTTGTATCATCAGTGTACTTGCTGAGGGTGGATGCTATTCCCTCATCAAGGTTGTCGATGAAGATGTTGAACAAGACTGAACACCAAGAAGGCTGTACCCAGCACTTACAACATGGGGAACATGGCTAGTCACAGGATCTTTAATAAAACTTCCTTCCATTCAGAGGACAGATCAAGGATAAGAGTGAGCTGTGCAGTGATGGTTGTAAGAGTAGATGATATCAGACTGAACTACTATGACTGACTAGACACTGGACAGCTGCAGGTCAGCACTGATGGCAGGAAGAGAGTGGGGCAAGACCCTACTTGCTGCCTGCTGAAATCATTCATTGAGAGAGGGATCAAGAATTTACATGCTAGTGTGCAAAGCAAAGAGTTAATTTTTGAAATTCAGATTTGGGTGGTCTCAGAGAATTAAGTGTCTGTGAGATTGCAGAGTAAAAACAATCTTAATTCCCTAGTTACCTAGTTTCCACACTGAGATTATTCATATTGCATGTGGGCTAGTTTGCCTGTGCATTTTTTTAATTTTTTTTTTTAACTAGTTCTCAAAGAAAAGTCCTGGTGTACTTTGCCGAGGGATCTCTGCTTGTATGAGTAATGGATGATATTTCATGCATGTTTGCTGCCTTCTCCCCAGTTCCATTTTCCACCACTCTTCCCATGCCCTCCAGTACCCACTCAAGCCACCATATATTTCCAGATATGCAACAAATATGTGAATTCTGGCTACATATTCGCACTTGGAACCCAGAGAACACTTAAAATGTCCTGTTATGTGGACGCGGTCAATCCACTGTAAATGGAGTAGCTTGGAACAACATGAATCTGAACTATTATGTATTACCTGATCTAGGGGTGAAGATGAGTCCTTGAAACAGATGCCTTCAACAAGACATACAAGACTTGGAGTAGAATGGAGATTTAAAGAATAAATCTGAGTATATTGTACAGAAAGCATCGTCAGGCTTAAAAAGCAATCTCTGTGGGAAAGGCAGAAGTGGGAGCAGGAGGCAGTGGGGTCTGCCTACTCCCAACATACATTGACTCATAACCATTCACTCAAATGAAAGAGTTACCCACACTTCATGGATGTGAAATGAGAAAGAACTCACTGGGTACCATAGGCATTAAAAATGTCCTCTGCAGCAGAGCCAGCAGACAGAAATTAACATAAATGGAAAAATTGCTGAGGGAAGAGAGAAAACTAAGATATGTCTCTGGGGAGCTGGCACTGGGCCTCTCAAGACTGTAGTTTGCTGTGAGTAGCTGTGATGTATTCTGCCTCATTTCACTTCTAGAAGAAATTAAAAATCCTTACAAACTTCACAACAGTCATGCAGCATCAAATATTGACAATCTGAGAAATCTTGATGCTTTCTGGGATATTTCCAGATCCCACTTAATGCTTGACTCATGATGGCAATTATCCTTTCCATGCTAGGGGTACAGTGACTAATTAAGTGGGCTCATGAAAGCACATTCAGAATTTGGAAGGAAAGTGTAACCCATGTGATTATATTCCTGACATATTCCTTGGTCCAAAGGAAGCTTAAAACTGTTAAGTCCAGAGTTCAAATGAATAGAAATCAAGTGCTAGGGATTGGAAGTACTACAGTTAATGTACCATTTACTTTAAAAGATATTGTTCTTTGGAGGAGTCATTCTTTGTATTTTACGGTGTTTAGAGGGAGAGCTGTCTAATGACTGCAACTAAAAGCTGTCTGGGTTATAAGTACAAGTGAACTCCTTGAACATTTTTCATTATGGGGGAAGACTGATGGCTACCTTGATTCCTAACCTGTCAAGTTAAAATAAGGATAAGGTACTGAACCTCCTGGAAACCAAATAAACTGCACATCCTGAGAAGACCCAAAGGACAACACTAGCAACAGCCATGCTTGCACTCTCTCTTGACCTCTGAGTTCCTGAGAAAGAGGAAGATCAGATCTTCTGTGCTCCTGATAGTAATTCAGATGCTTTGGTATCACACCTTTTTGCCCTTCCTATGTTTGTTTTTCTCACAATCCACTAAACAGAATTAAAAGAAAGAAGACATGGCATATAATAGTAATAGTAACATTATTAATAGTAATAACAACAAAAAATAGATTAACAGAGGGGAAAAAAAAAGAAGAGAGAAAAGAGTCCAAACTTTCTCAGTGAAGAGAATTCTAACAATTAATGTCTTTTTACTGATGTTGAACCCCAGTGAGTTATGAACGAGAATTTGCTGAGTAAGGAGTCCTTGTGTACAAAGGACCAAAATGTCTTTAGGGTTTTACTGCATCTTTGTGTGCAGGAGTCACTCAGTCACACCTTACCTTATTGAACTTCTTTGGAGGTGGTGCTGCAAAGAACACACTTTCCACATTGTGAGAAGAAGAGAGAAACTCCCTACTCCATCCTGAGTAATTAATGATGAAAGTCTTCCTTCTTCCCAAAGGCATTTGCTGACATGTCAGTCTCTGATATATAAATGGATATTTAAGAAAGGTGCAGAGAGTTGCTTGAAAGTGGGGAAAATATTCCCAAAGACTAACCAAAAAATCAGTAATTCACATTTTCTTTTATCAATGTTTTGATTAGCTGAGAATCCACTTCATACATATCTACACCTACACTTGTCTGCATATGGTATAAGTACATATGGAGCATATAAGCTTCATATGCTGTGTGCATTTATCCTCAGAGCTTTCTATTTTTTTTCCTTTTACACCTTTTTAATTGTTTATATATAATCAGACAAAGGCAGAAAACTCTCTATTCTGTATCTTCTCAGCACAAAGCATAGACCTGGATACCAGGAGTATGTGACAAGGTGATATTCCAGCCTCGCCTCCACACACACACACACTTTCCCATACCATACACACACATCTTCAAAATATAACAACTTACATTTAACAAATAGAAGAACACTACAACTCATCCGAGTCCTCTCAGAAGCAGAAATTGTTCTTGCTGAGAGTTCAAATCATGGGATCACACTGTCACATGAAGTTTACATGGCTGATTACGCCTGGATGACTTCACAGCCTTTTGCCAAAGACCTTAAGCTTTTTAAATGCTACTATTAAAATTTTCCCTCTGCAGATAGGTTTTAAACTCTTAAGAGTTTGAAGTACTTTCATTACAGATCTCTGACACCATATTTTCCACTCCAGTGAACACTCCTGAGAACAAAATTATATAAATAAAGCCCACATGTGACAACCTGTCTTGAGAGATTCAAAACTATAAAAATGTTTTAGATACTTATGTTAATTAATTTTTATCCATTCCTTAAACATGTCTGCAATTGCTACTCTCTTCTCCCTTAAATTATAGCTCTCTCTATGGCTCAATTATTTAGTCTTTCAGAAATTTGACACCAGTTTCTCAGGGAAATTATTTTGTTCCATGGCATTCTGCTGTAAATTACCTAAAATCTAAAGCATGGAGGCATGTTCACCTGCACAAGACAGCTACAGCAACTGAAAATATACAATGTTATTCTTTGCTTTAGAACTATCACCTTCAGGGAATCAGCAAACAATTTCTTTCGTGTCACCTCTTAAGGGCACAATGTTTATTTTCATTAATTTTTTGCTGTATGTTATTATCTTCTATTTTAACTAAGCATTCCCAAATATAGTTAATTGCAACATAGGACAATGATATTGCCTAACCCAGAAACAGATGAGCTTGCCTCCTGTAACAGAATAAAAAATATTTCAAAGTAAAGAATGAGTTGCCTACTATTATGGTCTTTAGTGAGTTTTAGTTACTTAACACAAAAGAAAATACCAGACTTCTGATGTCAATAGGGTAATGGTTTTAATCTATGGCTTTTGACAATGGAGGAAAAACTATCTAGGGCATTTAGCTACAAATATGCAATTAAATAATTGGGAACTGCATGGCTAAACCTTCTGCTTGCTGTTCAGCCACAGCACCTGCTGTGGGATCCTAAAAAAATGGAAAAGCTGTTGTCAGCTTTGAAACTGGCTGCATTGGTTATCCTGCCCACTTTCCTCAAGCCTCTTTGGGGCAAAGGGTAAATGTTGACATAATTGTTGCGATTTCCATTTGGCAATAAAGCGCCTTAATAATTTTGTGTTAGCACAAAGGCTTTGACCTTATAAATCTTGCCTGTCACTACAGCTGTAAAATTGAAGTAGTAACCACCTAGGGGTCTGTCACTGTCTTGCTGTCCTGAATATAAGAAACAATATTCAAACAGGAATAATAGAAGAAAAAAAAATAATGAAGAAGTTGCTGAAGAGAGCTCTCACAGTACAGAGAGCTTAACACAGAAAATGTAACCTGATAGCTGCAGGACAGCAGTATCTCTAAAATCTTTCTTTTGTTTGTATTATCTTGCATTTGAACATTTCGTCTTTCTATCTGGAAGGGGATAGTCCAGCGCAGGCAGGTTAGGCACTGCCCTCAGATAACGTTATAAGCCTCAAAGCCCAAAAAGAAAACAGTTTGAAGGGAGTTAGAAATTGTCTAGACAAAATAATAACACCCTATCATATCTGTCTAGATACTTTCAAATGCTACAGCACTCTTCACTTTGCTGCTGGAACATGTTCATACATACTGGACATTGACACAATGGGACAAGGATTTCACTCAGACTCACTGAGGTTCTCCTCATTTTGGATGTGAGCCAGTTTCCAACACTTCCACCCCACAGAAATCAGGGGGAGGTGGTCAAGGACCACCAAGCAAGCATGAATTCTTTCATTTCCCTATGGGTGGGATCAACCAAGCAGTGCCCTGAGGAGTATTGCTGCAATCTATTCATTGAATAACTCGGTGCCAGAAGCTTTGTCTGATATTTGAAATCAGTGTGAATCCAGCTTTTCTTGTGTTGAAAATTGAATATTTAGGAAAGGGCATATGAGGTTTCTGAGCACTTTTAGCTTAAAAAAGAAAAGCGAGATCTGATGTGCTATTAATATGAAACATCTAGTGGACAAAGTAATTTAAAACCTGATTGCAGTAGACTTAAAATAGAAATTACTACTTTTCTGTAGGTGAATGATTATGGGGAACTATATAGCTCCTTATGCTCACTGCAGCTGCATATAGTCTTATTGCACCAGAGAAGGGAGGAAGGGAGGAAGAGAGGAAGCTGCTGGGGCTTCACTCTCTGTAGAGAGACTCCCAAGCTGCAAAACACACGGAACTTCAGGGAACCCAGGAGCCAGGGACCTTGCTAATGCCATGGTTCTTTAGATTTAGAAATATGGATCTATCAGCTGGTTGTATGATTCATGCAATCTTTTAAATAAAGACTTTTAATGTCTCAGTGAAGAAAAGTAATAGTTTCAGTGAAAACAACTTAAAAAAAAAATAAGCTACTGATGATCAGGTCTTTGTCCATCTTTGTCTAGCGTTAATGTGGTAGTAAGTTATTTTCATGAATAGCATTGTTTTATACAGACATTCCCTTTCACAGGTGCACAAAATTCTTTTTGAACATAAAATAAAAATATTCTAAACAATTGTAATAATTTAATTTCACATCAATACATGCTTAGCAGTAGGAAAAAAACTATCATTTAAAAAAGATATTAGAAAATAGAAAATGAAATGTTAATCTTTATCTCCCTGCCATATTTTCATTCCCCCCTGAGTAGGATCAGTCATTTATTCACTGATCATGAAATGTAAAAAATGTTCTCTTTTAAGATTTCAGGATTTTATCTGCCTCTCTAAGCCACATGCCCCGCTGTCATTGTGAAAGAATCAAAACAAGGAGATTTTCAAATTGCAGGAGCAGGTACCAAGGGAAAATGTCAATCTTTCATAGTCCAAAATTCTCTCTTTTTTAATGCATTGTGGATCAGACAGATAGTGTCAACATTTTTTTTTTCATAAATTCTCAGACCACCCACCACCATCAGTAAAGATAAAGCCAAACATATATGTGTGTGTTTACATAAAGATATAGAGTATAAAATAGAACCATTTGGAGAAAATTTTTTGTTAGTTTTGTAAAATGAATTTTAAAGTCAATAAAAAGATTTTCACAGAGAACAATCAATTCCAAAGTCCTTTATAACCACCAGGTAGTTGTGCAAATACACTTTTTTAATTGCACAGAATTCCATCTCTTTGCTACAACTACTCAAGTGCTCAAATTAGAGATAAACAAAACTTGAAAGGGGTGACTCATTCTGCTTGTATTAATGCCCAGTTCACCTGAATCCTTTCATGTCTTCTTTTACCGCTTTCCTCCCACATTTCATTTACCTGTCTCATGAACTTTTAGTGTCTAATGCTGACCATCTTCCCAGAAATGAGATCTCTGAATATCCTTCCAAGGCAATGATCCCTCTTCCAGTTTCATCTTAGGAAGAAATTTGCTGTCACTTTGGTTGTCACCATAAAGGCAAACAGATTTGTTTCTTTTTATAACAGAAAGATATCAAGAGCTAAATTTATTTGGGTCCTATGAGCAAAAAATTTCCATTGCAGTAGACTGATCTCTCACTTTGTTGTACTTATATAGTGCTCACCTAGCTTTAGCCATCCAGAACACAAACCTCTAGTCTGAGTTAATCCTCGTGGGCTTTATTATGGATTGCAGTAAGATAGAGCCCCCTCCAATAAGTCAGATACTTGTTTTAGAGCAGAATAGAGAGTTGTCCAGATGTGGCCATCTTCCTCCATTGACTCCAGAGGGAGCTCAGGTAACTTGCTCAAGCTAGATGACTCACCTTCATGTGGCTCATGTCAGGCCAGCCTCAGCGTGCAGGATGGTATCCCAGATAAGGAATGGCAGAGCAGAACATAGCTTCAACCATTCTTTCCACACTAACCTGCTCTCATCGTACTCCCCTCTGAAGGATGAGTCCCTTCTGAATGCTTTGGGAATCAAGGCATATTTTACTGAGGAAGAGAGATGTGCTCTGCCTCCTTTGTTTAATCAAAAGGCTATCAAGTTCCAGCACTAACTTTCCACAGTTAGCGTTTAAGAAACAGGCTGCAGAAGGAGAAATGATCATTAGACAGTTCTACAGGATACACCCGTTCAGCATTAAGTGCTCAGTTCACAGCAAAAGGTCAAATTGAGGGAGGACAATTTTCCTTTTGAAATAATGTCCTGGTTCTGACCAGAACAGAGAGGACCTCCCCAAGCAGCCAGCACAGGTGAGCTGAGTTGGCTGAGACTGTTTCCACACCCCCTGACATCAATCCAGCCCCTACAAAATAGCTAGTTGTAAACTCAGATGCTTCTCTTACAACCTGGCCTCTTGTGATAGCAATACCCAAGTGAAATGGGTTATAGGTATTCTTGTTCTGCTAACAGCTTTTAGGGGCAAAAATAATTAAGGTGGTGTCCAGAATAATTCTGTTCAAAGACTGAGTATCCTTGCTATAATCTTTTAGCTCCATCCAAGTAACTTAATGAAATACCAGATAAAAGCCAATGAAAATAGTGTGTGGATCATTCAAACTATCCTAAATTTAGATGTCTGGTATTTTATGTCACTGCTAGTTATCTCACACTTATTTTAATCCTCCACCCATATCAGTTCTATCTTCATCTAGGTTAACCATGTAGCTATTCTTAGAACTGTGCCTTTTTTCCAAATAAAATCATCATTGTTTTTCTACTAAGACAGGCTATTGAATGTTGATATAATATAACCTTCAAAAGTGTTTAAAATACATCTGAAAGACTTTCTTTTTTTATCATTTCACACAGTAAAAAGTGCCACCCTCTCTTATGCATTAAGCAGCTGCTTCAGAAAAACATTTGCAAATATTTTGGGTACACCACAATAAAGTGAGTTAAACTAATTGGAAATGGCATCCTATTAGCTCTCATCACATGATGGAGTTTATCTATTCCACCATTTAAACTGAATGAGTCACTTATAAAGGTACAGATCGAAAGAAAAATCCCTATCCTTTTAGCAAATATCTTTTATTCTGAATGATTGTTTGGCCTTGTCTTCTTTTTTCACTGTGTGTGTGTAGACACCTCTGCTATGATGATAAAAGACAAACATCAGGACTTCTTTGCTTTTGCTGAACTACTTATTTCAACATCATAGTAGTGGGATAATTTACAGCAGACATGTTGACTAATGTACTGGTTTACAGCTCCTGAACGTGACAAGCTGCAGGTATGAACTAGGTGGTGTCTTAAAAGGATACAGCATTGTTTGGCCCACATTTAATGTATTTTATTTACAAATGCTAGAATACTCACAGAAGTAAAGATGCCTACTGAATTTTAGCAATGATTGACAAGTAATTCATTACACTGATTATAGTCAGTTATTAAGGTATTCCTCCAAGTCACTCTCTGGGTTTAGGGGGAGAGCTGAATTAAACAAAACATGAACATTTTTCTCACATGCATGGTGTAAGTTGTCTTTGCTGTCTGAAAATGCAGAGATGCCCTTTGATTGGTGATGCTGATGGAGGGGCACCCTTAATCTATAGCTATACTCCTATAGTACAATATGTAACCCAAGATTCATAGCTGATCTTCTTTACTACATCTTTTTGATGTAGTAAAGTAAAGCCTAGGTCTCTGAAGATAACTAAAATCCCGCACTCTTATTTAAGGAATTTATTGGCACATTACCGAAGAGGTAAAGGTGATGTGAAGTATCTATGCCTGATCTTATGAATCTTTTCTAGAAAACTGGGGTGGGTTTTTTTTAACTCGATTGGCACTGGTATAAAGGAGGCTCCTATTAAAGTTAGTGAACAGATACTGAAGGACTACATCCCATTCAGATTTATTCCTTCAACTTTTTCACTACTGAGTCTACTTTTTCACAGAATTCTTCTAAAGAGAACAAATCCCTAGCAGTATTAAATAATTCTAGTCAACTTGTGTGATTTGATATTATTTGAAAAGGAACCTGTACCTTCATCTACTAGGTGGAGGAAAAGATGGTGCTTGGCAGTTTCTGTTTCACTTTGTTTTACCAGAAGGAGAACCTGTTGAGCAACTTCCATTTCTCCCACTCCTTCTGCAATATAAAGCAATAATGACATTGGGAAGTCCCAGTTGCTCACAGCTGTTCATGACTGCAGGATCTTGTGCTCACAGCTCTGCAGTATTCCAACATGTTCACAAAGAGTAATAATGAACTAATACTGACCAAGGAAGGGGAAGAAATATTAGTAGAAATCCATCAGAGACACATGAAAGATCCATGGGGAATGGCACTAATTTGACAGAATACTGCATTGTGGTGTGAGTGTTTTCTTGAGCTGATCAGAATTTATTTTCCAAATAGGAAAGCGAGTTTCCAGAGATCTGGATTTTCATGGAAAAAGGTCTAATTTTCTGAAACAAAACAAAACAAAACAAAACAAAACACAAAGCCAAACAAATTCAGCTAGTTAGGAGAATATCAAAACACTTCTTCCCATTTGAAAAACGAAGAAATGTATTAGCTTAGTACTTCTGTTCGATGATGTGTCTTGACCCAGTTTGACCCAGTTTGGAAAGTAAATGGGAACTGAAATTAATATATGTGACAGAAGCTCCACTTCCATTCAGTATTTATTTCCATGTGCAGCACAGTTAAGTTCTGAGGGTCTGTAGCAGCCTCCCACGCATCAGAAAGTAGAACCAGGAGGACACTGTATTTCCAAATAGTGCTGCCTATTATGCCACTGATGGAAATGGCCTTTAAAGAGATCAGAACTAATAACATATATAAAATTCATGGCCACATATCAGCATACATTTCAGCCGAACAGTTTTGGGTTTAATTTGGAAATGGGAATAAAAATAACAAATAGAAAAGTCTTTTTAAACTGCAGTGCGTTCTCCTTCATTTTGCCAT
This sequence comes from Heliornis fulica, assembly GCA_013399135.1. Taxonomy (NCBI): domain Eukaryota; kingdom Metazoa; phylum Chordata; class Aves; order Gruiformes; family Heliornithidae; genus Heliornis; species Heliornis fulica. Next base: position 137,848 of record VXBZ01012731.1, on the reverse strand, counting down.
TTCCTGGCCCATTTCTTTCTTCATTCTTCATGCCACTTCCATTCAATAGATATGCAATTTTAAAATATTGTTTTAAAGAGAATGTAATACATATTCTCTGTCCCTGAAATACTTAACATAGAAGAGAGGGAAATGGGGGATGATGAAATGGTTTTGGTAGTTTGTTTGCAGGCTCAGTGCAGAGATGGGTCTGTCTGTCACAGACAGACTTGGCACTGGATTTGATGTAAACCTTGGGGAGGAGGGTGCTGTTGACAGACAAAAATGCCGTTTTTGAAAGCTCCATAGCATTTCCCTCCCTGCTCTACAAGCAGAAATATGGCAGGGGTGCGCGGCGCAAACAGACGGGACGCTGGTGCAAGCAGTTTCTTGTATTCAGCAGGACAGGCCCTGGCTGTGGGAAGCCAATATTGGTTTGGAAAACAGTCTTTGGAAGCAGTGAACGTTTCTCAGGAAGCTCTGCAGGTGGCCCTAGCACTGAGCTTTTAAAAGCACAAAGCTTTTAGGCATCATCACACAGATCTGCTGTGTACTTAAGCCTGTTCTTGGGATGGATGTAAGGTGCCCTACATACAAGATTGTCATCATCATAATAATAAATTATCATAGCACTATTAACAAAAGCTGTGAATACTCTACCTTACCTGACCCTTGAAAGAGAAGCTCAAAAGCTAAAGTGTTGAAATGGCTTTTCATTGGTTTCTCCTTTTTGTGACATTCATGAGTCACAGGTTTGTCAAGAAAAGAAAAGCTTAGACCTGCCTCCTTTTAATAGTTTAGCTGAAGCTGGGGAAAGATGATGCAAGCTGTTTCACCCACTGCTGACCGAGCTTCTTACTCAGGACATGACAGAACTTGACTGAGAACTCAAGAGTCCCTGTAAGCAGCAGGATGGGAAAGGGGTATCCCTGGAGGCTGCTCTGTCTTTCATTGCCAGCCTCTATAATTATGCACTGCCTTTCAAAGCTACTTGTGAAAGCTGTCTTTGCAGCCTGCTTCTTTTTCCCAGGCCCTGAAGAAAGTGCATCATAACCATTCCCTGCCAAATCCAAACACCTTACAATCAAGCATTTCTAAATATGGGAAAAAGTAAGTAAAAAAAAAAAAAAAAGAAAAAAAAAGAAAACAGACAATTTTCTCCCCCTGAAAAACAGTATTTCATTCTGTCTATAAAGCTTTATGGAAATATCTAGACTGTGATGAATGTCTCACCCGGAAAGCTTTTCAGATCCAGAATATTACTGGAGAGTAGGAAGTCAAAAGGCTTTAGAGTAGCTGATGGCCCTAACACTGTGGTATTTTTCTTTCTATTTCCAGGTCACTAGTTAAAACAAACTGCTTGTTTGTATTTGGCCAAATGTTTTAAAACTTTAAACTGCTTCATACCACGGAAATCCTCTCGCTCTAGCCCTAGTGTCAAAACCATGAATAAAAAAAGTCTTTGTGCTATAACTAATAAATGTATACTCACAGCATGGACAACAAAGAATAAACACAGGTCCTCCTGCGTGCTTATAGGAAGGGAAGAATAGCTATTTTTTCTCTTCACAGCCTCATGCAGTAAGAAGCCAGATCATTCCAGCTCTTGTTATTGCATTCCTTGGGAACATTCCTGCAGAATCCTGTACTGCTTCCCCGGTGCTAAGTGATAAGGATTGTAACTTCTTGACTCAGTCTGGTGAACATTTGTGTGAGCAGATTCAATTTCATGAGTAAAAACCCACTGATGTAGGGATGGACTACAGAGGCTACCTCTGGATGGGGGAAGGAAAACATCAATGTGTCCCTTAGTTGCTCTTTTCTCAGCTGATTCAGGTTCCCGAGGCTAAACTTGTTGTGTTATTCTTTCCAGTGACTGTGCACTTTGGAAGGATAAAAAACTATTTTAAGTTCTCATTTATATGGTGTGCTATAAAATAAGGCCCAAGATGGATGAACAGGGGCTCTGTTTTTTAACAACGGTGACTTAGAGATTTGCACATCAGCCATCTCTCCTGTAGAGTCAGACAGATTTACAGTGCCTGGAAGTGTTTGCCAACAAAGATGTTATTGTAACTCCAGTGCCTGTTCAGGGAAGTTTATGAGGTAGAGTTAGAAACTGTTCATATTGTCTTCCCGCACTTGATGTATAGGAGTGACAATATGCCAAATGCATTGCTGAGTTAAAAGCAAAGCTACTGCAACATTAGGATTGTATCTAACATCAAGTACTTCATTTTCTGGTCTGTTGCCTCCACCCTTCACCTAGAAAAGTACTGCCATATTTAACCCTCCTTGCATGACTGTGGGCATCTTGATTATCTTTTCTGTGTTTTGGCTTGCACAAGTGATAAATAGGGGCAACATTATCTAGCTCAAGTTATTTGCATCTGTTCATTTCTTTGTGAGAAAGTTGCCTGTTCTTTCATATGATTGGGTGTGGTTTACAATACTAACAACTGACTTTTCTCCATCAGATGCCATCAAAGTTGTGTCACTAAATGATGGGTCACTTCTTTATGTGGGCATAACTCTACCAGATTCACAGCAACTGAACATTTGTCTAGATACTCTTTTCCTTTCCAAAATATCTCAGCATTATTTTTATATTTTTTTCATATTGACCTTCTGGGTTGCCATTTTGCTTATTACAAACACCCTTCTACTGCTAATACAGTTACTCAAGATAATTCATAAATCTTTATCCTGAGATAGATCCGTCCATTTGTTAGTGGAGAACAGGAGGTAGCCCTGGTTCTTCTGCTTGTAATTTTTGGAGCATACAAAAGTTTCATATGTGTTTATATGCCTAAAATGCACCTTGACTAAACCCCTCCCATGGCTTGCAAACTGAATATTAGCTATTACCTTTACAATTAGTGAGATTTTAAAGAACTTTGCTCTTTTAATTTATTTTTTTATTCTCTTGGAGGAACGTAAGTAGGTTCTATAGTAAATATCCTGCTCATTTCTTCTACACTTTGCAGTGACTGTGTTAAGCCTATGCTCCAGAACCAATGCGTTCTTGCGAATACATCACTGACATTGGCTGCACATTCCTTGGATAGCAGCAAAGTATTCAGCTGTCTAGACACGGCCAAATAAGAGCACAAAGCTTACTTTGAGCAAATCACTAACAACTTCTGTTGGCCAACAATGGGCAGAAAGGTTCTCTGATCCATTTAGTTGTGGTGCATGGGAGTAAGTCCAGGCTCTACGCGAACTAAGTTACTGCAACATTTTCTTCTCCATCATTTCCATTCTAGGAAGAAAAATATGATCCAGAGAGACTATAAAGAAATGTGGGAACACAGCCAGAGTAGTCACTGCTAAATCTCTCATGTTGGTGTGGTCATTTTTTAATAGCTCAGGTGTAACATAATGTTGGATGGATATACAACAGGCAGATGGTACCTGGCCAATCCCTCTGGTTTTGGAATGGTTTGGTTTCTCTCACATTACTGTCCAGTTCTATGTTTGGAATATTACTTTGTTTAGGCTGAAAATTCAACATTGAATATTTTTTTCTACTTGTGGTGAAAGCAGATTTTCTCTTTCTGATCCATTACTAAAGTTTTGTGAGGACCTGTGGTTTTGCCTACCTCATTTGTTTTAGGAAATTTTTGCGTAGAGAATTGTCTCTTGAAAGTACCCAAGAGTCAGATTTAACAACATACTCCTTCATAAAGATCGAGGAAACTGTACATTTCAGGATAGCAGATACAATGCTTGTGGAGACAGGAGCTTTTTCAGTGTCTGAAGAGATTTTCAGGGCTGACTGAAAATTGGATTAACTGAAGCACAATTTCCTGTGATTCTATATTGGTTTCATTCATTCTTTAGAAACAAGCAGAATCTTACTTAATCAAAAATTTAAAGTCACGGCATGTGTAGGTCAGACATAACACTCTTGATGTAACAGAAACCAATAATTTAATCCACTCTGAATAGCACAGAAATGTAGATTGCTACAGTACATGCCATTAATGTCAACTAGAGAAGTTGACCTTGTGAGGAGTGTTGATTTTCTGTTTTGCAAATTATTTTTTTTGAACCGTCTTCATACTAAGAAGCCTTGAAATTACCAGTAACGATGTTACAAACAGCACCCATCTTATTTATTTTCCATTGACATTAAAGTTACCGCACCATCCCAGTTATATTACAACCCATAATACAGACCTAAGTTGTTGGACCCTTGCAGATGCAGGAGGTCTTGAGAACTGCGTGTTTGGTAAAAATGAGGCATGTAACATTTCAGCTCATTCAAAGGCTTTAAGCCTGTGAAGGCTTGTGAGGAAATGACAGATACTAAATTATGTATATGAAAATATATTAAATGAGCAACAACTAGGGCCAGCAAAAACGAGTGCATTTTTTTTTCTGCTTCATGGACTTTCTCCTGCTTCTTCCACTGGGAATAACCAAGAACTGGTGTTGCTTCACTGCTACTTTGCAGTTACAAATCACCATGCTGTAGAACATCATAGAGAAAAAATGAAAAAATAAAAAGAGGTGTCAAAACAGATTAGAAATACTTTTTCTCTTCCCAGTTTCTCTCTTTCCACACAAAATACTTTCCTTAGTCTACCAAATATATCTAACAGAAAGTCCTCTGGGTTTACGCTCACTGCTGTTGTCAGCTGTTCCCAGCCAAGCTGTGGATACAGCAGCAGCGGAAAAGCTTTGCTTTCAAACATTGTAGTACTATTTCTGGTACTGATCAAGGGTTTGCAATGCAGCAACAAGTATTAAGGTGACTCTTCCTATCCTTCAAAATATATATCCTAATGGCTTAGGCATAGCTGCAGGTTTCCTGCATGTACACTACAATAACAGCTGGCTTTCAGACAATGGATTTTCTGAACTGGTCTAAGCACACTGATGGCCTTTTTGTCCATTTGCGAAAGAGAAAGTGTTTATCTAGAAGCAGAGGCTTATCTAGAAGCAGCTGTCAATTATAGCCTAAGAACATGCTCTTTACACTTCTGCAGCTTCAGCTAGCTTTGCAAGGAGTGAAGTTCAAGGTCATCAGCAAGGAATGTTCCAGAAAGTTGTCATATTTAGCACAAAATAGCACACTCATCAATCATCTCTGTGAAGTAAACAGGATTTTGACAAATGGTATGTTTGTACAAGGGCCTGAAGCTATTGCTATTTTAGGAGGCCTTTCTCTATTGTCAAAGTAGAAGAGCCACAGCTATTTCACTTCTTCATGTAGTAAAATCACCTGCTGACCCATGGCACTAGTCTTGCTGATAACCTACACAAATTCTTGATATGTGCCAATTCCCCCTGCTCTGCTGTTAATGTATTGCACATATCATCCTTGATAGCAACAAAGTCAGTAGGGTCCCTCTGTCCACTTCAGTTGACTGAAGGATGAGAGCTCTGTTCTCAAAAGGTTGCCCAGACAGCTTGCTGGCACTGTGAGACCTCTCCCCACGTGGACTAAAGAGCCATGTCCCTCAACTGCCTGCTTTACCAGTTTGCTTTCTCCTTTTCCTTCCTCTTTCCTCTTTGGCATGCTAGACAGCCATCTGATGGTCTTCTACCATTTCATTACAAAGCCTTTGGTTTTGCATATGCTGCTGCAGTGTCCTTCAGATGTACTTGTGGGTACCTTGAGAGGTATCAGCAGGGTGACAGCAATGAAGATTTTGTCTCCAGATAGCCTCAGTCTCCTAGCTGTAACAAGACTGTGACATAAATGAGAGATGCAAGAGGAAAGCCTGAATGCGATAAACTAATACACTACAAGTGGCCTTTGCCTTCTGAGCATGCCTTTCCTTCTGCAATTAGGCAGTACCTTTTAGTATCTTTCCCATTTCCTTCTTCAGAAGCTCTTAGTGTGTGGCTGCTCATACAGTCTGAGGGATCAGATGCTGGAGGCCAGCCAAGCTGAGAGAGATTTGCGGGTCTTGACTGACAGCAAATTAAACACGAGCCAGCAGTGTCCCCTGACAGCCAGGAAGGACAACTGTATCCTGGGGTGCATCAAGCATGCCATGGTCATCCTGCCCAGGGAGGTGACTGTCCCACTCTACACTGTGCTGGTGCAGCCTCACCTTGAGTGCTGTGTGCGGTTTTGAGGGCCACAGTACAAGAGGGACACAAAACTACTGGACAGTGTCCAGAGGAGGACAACAAGGATGATGAAGTATCTGGAGGGGAAGTCTTATGAGGAAAGGCTGAAGTCCCTTGGTTTGTTCAGCCTGGAGAAGAGGAGGCTGAGGGGAGACCTCATTGTGTCTAATGGCTTCCTGATGAAGGGGAGTGAAGGGGCAGGTGTTGATCTCCTCTCTTCGGTGACCAGTGATAGAACTCGAGGGAATGGTATGAAGCTGCGACAGGGGAGGTTTAGGTTGGACATAAGGAAGAGGTTCTTTACTGAGAGGATGGTCGGGCATTGGAACAGGCTCCCCGGGGAAGTGGTCAGAGCACTGAGCTTGACTGAGGTCAAGAAGCATCTGGACAATGCCCTCAGTCACATGCTCTGACTTGTCCGGCCCTGTGTGAAGCCAGGAGTTGGACTTGAGGCTCCTCATGGGTCGCTTCCAGCTCAGGAGATTCTATGATTGTCTATGATTCATAAACAATAAATATAGACAAAATGCTAATGATAGATAAGGAAAGTACCTATGTTTCTTATATTTTGCAATTCTAGTTTCTTATTTTGAGAATTGTTGTTAATATTTTTTTTGAGGAACCCTTTTTTTCCCATTTGTTGTAAATAATGTTTTAGTATTGTTTTTTACACTTATGAGTAGGTTTTAATAGTACTATTATTCAACTTTTATTTTGCTTTCACTGATCTCCCATAACTAGACTGACAAAACAGCATTATTTTGAATCCCAGTGACCTCCAGTTGTATTACTGTGATGATCTTCAACACCCCATGGTCTAATCAGTAAACACTATCTTTGAGCACTTTATCAGACAGCTTGCCCTCTCTTACTCATCTTGCAAATTCAAGCAGAGGTTAACCTCAGCCCAGTACCACCCATAGGGCCACATGTCCTGACTCCACTGCATCTCATCCCACAACTCCAGTCTTTTCAGCACATTACATTTTCCATTCACTCTGCAAAACCATGGAATATTTGGAGACATGTAGATACAGAAAATTCATAAAGATTCCTTTGTTTTAGTATTGGAAATACACTCACCCAAGTGAAATTAGACATATTTTCCTATCTATCTTGGCTTTCTTACATTTTTTTGGGGCAGCTGGGGACATCATCTTCCACATTGCTCCTTTTCTGTATTTATTGTAGTAGTCCGAGTACTAGATTCCTTCTCTGGTTCTTCAGTCACAAAGAATTTGACAGATGCAACTCCCTGCTGGAAGAGCAGCACTTCTCCTTTGTATTTCATTTCCATATTTCCTGTGTCCATGTACACTTGCACTCACCTCTTCGGCCTTTCTGCTTTCAAAGGGCTCCGACAGATTTATTTCTTTTTGTGTGTGTGTGCCTTTCTCTGAAGAAATGCTAATGCTATAGACCCCAATGCTCACTGAGGAGCTTTCCCCTAAGTTTCAGCTATCCTATTGTTTTGTCTGACCACGTCTATTCACAAGATAATAACACTTAATGAGTCCCTCTCTCTCTCTCTTTCCCGCAGACAGACTTGTAGGCGCCACTCTTCGCCTTTTTAGCGTTAGGAGTAAGGCAGCAGTCACTACAAAGGCATGTCCACATCGCAGGCAGAGCTACCATTGCGTCACATGCGGACATACTTGAGTTACCTTTACAGTCCTACCAGTACCTTTCTAGGTTACTGGGAGCCATTCTGTCAACCCCGGGAGACTGTCTGCTTATCTGTGCCCTTAACCTGTGGTAAACTACTGTCTCCTGCAACTCCATTTTCATTTGCAGCTGGTTCCAAGTATATTCCTACAGGTGTGTATCCAGCTGACCTCCTGTCATATTGTAAATATTTTGAAAGGCTGTCAGATATCCAAATGACACCAGCAATTTATAAAACTAATCTGGAATCCATGTAGTTATCAAGGAAATTTCTATGCAGACTCAGGTAAAAGCAGGTTTAATGGACAAAATTTCTTAATCTGGTAAGAGATATTGTGTTATAGGTATTTTCTGAAAAGATTATTTTGGCCAAGTTGATACTAATAGTATCATCCCAATGTAAGCACTGAAATGTTTTTAGCAAGCTTACAGCTATAGTCCTACAGTGACTTTCGATGTCAGGGTAGTATAACCAGTTGCATATTTAATGAGCAGCAAAGGGGAATATCTCTCTACTGGGATGCTCCAGTTGCACACAGGAACTGCTGGGTGTCCTCGACTTGCAGTCTTGAGTAAAACTATTCTCCTGGCACAATTCATACCTGTATAATGTCCTGAGTGGCTAGTGATCTTTCTGTGAAATCTGTCTGGGGTATCCCTGTTACACCATTTCCTTCCCTGCATCATAGACAAAAGTGTGCTGGCAGAGAGGCAGGATTGTCCTGGCTGGACACTTGACAGCCTTATCCCAGGAGAACCCTCTCTTTTAGCTCGTCAGCTTCTCACCTCAGCTGCTGAATGTTGAGCAGCTGCCTTCCCCTCTCTTCCTTGTTTTCTACATGTGGCCAAGATCCCCGTGGAGCACTTCCTTCCTGGTCGCACAGAAAAGAAGGCTTTCGCAAACCGCTGTTCCCCCAAAGATGCCAGACAAATGATTAACCTTACCCATCCTGAAGTTTTGCTCATCAGATAAGTCCCATTTTGCCATTCCCTTTACTGCATTTCCTAGTGGATGCTAAACCATCTGGATTTTTTAAAAATCCCTTTGTTTTGTGTGTGAGCAACCACTGTTACAGCGTTAGCTGTTGCACCTATCTGTTTTGTCTGAGGCAGCATTTTTAGCAATATCCGTCACTTGAAAATTATGTGTACAGAGAACACAGGAACATGAAAGCAATGGGAACATGAAAGCAGTGACATGTTCTGGCAGCTGAAGACAATCTGCAGATGTGAGTTACAATTTGGGAGAATTAGCCCCGAATTTTGAGGACTGAATGTGAACTTTGTTATGTCTTGCTTTTGTGGCTTGTATCCACCTGCACTACGAGTGCCAACTGGTTACCTCTTTCATATCAACCAAATGCAGTTACGTATCTTTTCCTTATATATCAGACCTGCATGGTAATTTTAATTGAACTTTTCTTAAAGTATGAGAGAATATTTTAGATCAAGATCTTGGCTGATAAAGTACCTAAAGCAACAGTTTTTATGTATTCATTAAGACTTCCTTGATACTGTTCGTAATATTGAGTTGCTAAAGTTGCTGGCTTGCTGAACACTAGCTCTTTTGTTGCATTTTATTATCCCTAATTTCCTTACTAATAAGCTACGGGTCCTTAGCATGTTTAGCACGGTAACTGCAATCTCAGCCAACACCTATCTGCTGTTCTTCGAGTAGGGCGCAAAAAGGGCTGACAATGCACAGAGGGTGCCCAAAGCAACTTGTTCTGCAATGAATTCAGCTGCACAAATGTGACTCAGTGCCTGACTCCCTCTTTAAATATAATTGTCCAGAACAGCTGACTCAACCAGCGTATAAAACCTTGCCTCTAAAAAGAGCTGATCTGCACCATTTGACTTGTTTTGTTCTGCTTTGTGCCAAAATTTCTCAAAATATCCTTAAAGTTGAGCCCCTGCCCATAGGACACCACCCACCTCTCTGCTAAAAAAATGATATTTGCAGTTGACTTCAGTGGTATATATGGAGTCTATGATCATCCCTGTACAGACATTAGTCTCCTCATACCATCATTTTCAGTATTTGTCAGACATCTTCATGCACTTTCAGGGGTGGACCTCCCAACCCTCCACTCACTGGGCTGCCAGGCTCTAGGGTAATTACTTTAGGGATGGATGGAGTGAAAGTCATGAGGAACTATAAACAGTGCCAAGGGATGCTAAATACCCTTAGTCATGTGAAAATTAAGTAGCCTGTGACTGGATGGTCATCCATCCATCCATCCATCCATCCATCCATCCATCCATCCATCCTTGAGTATCCCTCCTTTTATTAAAGAAAAAATTATAAACATAATGTAAGCACCACCTCCTGAGGCAATCTAATATCTGGAAACAAGGGGCATAAAAATCAGGGAACAAGCTTGATTCTGACAAAAGTGACCATTGCTCTTGCATCATGTCAGATCCATGCCAAGGACACACATAGGACATGTCTGAGCTTACAAGTGTGTTGGCTCACAAAGCTGACTCTATGTTCATGAGAACATGCTCCTTCCCTGCTGATTAGATAGGAAAACTCATGAACTTTGGTCAGAGAAGGACAGTAAGTGAGTAATAAATATCAGAGGGGAAAGTGTTGCATGAAAGCAAAATGAAAAAAAGGATATGCTGGTATACATTTCTGAGAATAAAAAAAGAAATAAAAATTCGTGGAAAATAGTTGTGAAGCTATGTATTACACAGCTGAACTTCAATCACCAGAATTTGCTCTGGCCTACCCAATCCAACCTCTTGATTTACTCTTACTCTACCTTCTCACTCCCGTTCACACAAATTAGTCTTTATTAATCACATATTTTTAAAATTATTAATATGGTTTTCAATTCACTCACCTCTCAGCTAGTTATATCACTATCTGTTTCCTGTGTCCAGGATTTCTGTGTTTTATATGTCACCTGTCTTTCTATTTTTCAACCTTTACCTTACGTGTCTGTCCTCAAGGCTTCCTCATCTTCTGCCCATAACTTCCTTACCATACTATTCAAAAGAAATGCCTCATCCAGTAATTTTTATACCTGCTCTTCTCAAATCCATTTCTATTGCTATATATAATCATATTCACTAAGTTTGGAGAAGTAATAAACATGAATTTTCTTTTCAAAATTTCCTTTAACATAGATTTTGAAATATTGACATTCTGGTATACATTATTATAATATAAAAATATTTTAAAATTAAATATTCACATTTCATAAAACAGCAGGTATCTAACTTACAAAAAAGTTGTGTGTGCAGTTTTTTCACTTCCTTTTATTACTTATATAAAAGTTGAATAGTTCTGCTTTAGTTCACAAGAAATAAAGTCAATACTACAGAAGAGCTTCCTCTGCCAAGATTTAAATAAAATAACTTGCCATTTACTGTACATGACAAACTAGTTTCAAAAGTCCAAGTTTAAAAAAAAAAAGTTAATATTTGGGACAATTCTGTTTCAAAACAAATCTGGAAGTATGGCTAGCATATTACAAGAGCAATACGATTTTCTTACAGGTAAGAGCACGTTAAATGTTCAACCCACCAGTTTTGTAACGAGTTCCTGCCAATTTCTGATTGCGGATTTAGAGAAATCTCCCACTGTAAAAAGTTTCCAGCTCAAAGCAATCATAGTCTAAATCATCCTTCTCGGTATGCTAAGTCTATATGCTTTTGAAAGTGCTTTACAACTGTGTACTATCATCAAAGGATAATTGAAAATTATATGTAATGTGTGCCTTGAAAAAGATGTCAGTATTGCATTTTAAATAAAAAATATAACTTGATTCTACTGTGTTATTAAAATCTTCTACATAAAGATGAAATTGTACCTTATTTTAAGACATATTCCAAAGCCATTTCTGTAGCAACTGAAAATAGGCTTATGTGAATTCTTCTACAAACCAATTCTTTCCTAAGTAAAGCTAAGATTACAGAATCAGGTTATATTTCAGTAAAATGAAAGTGTTTTGACATTACTCATGGGCCACATTTTTAAGGCAAACAGAGAAGTTATTATCTCTTCCATGACACATTTGAGTAGCCACTTCTAAGTGGTTCCAGCTTTGAAATCTGAGGATTTTCCAGCAATGAAAAGCAAATACTTTGTACTTCTCTTTCTCTTGTCACCTATAGCTGTGCACTAGGGGGAACAAAATCTTCTCACAGAAACTATCGAATACATGAACTTTTAAAAGAATTGCATGGTTTTCCATATGATACAGTCAAGAAATTAAGCATTAGATCTTACCATGCATACTAACTCCTGATAGAATTTTTAGATCACTACAATTCTCTGTATCAATTATGTGAAGCAGTTCACTTGCCCCAAACATGCTTTATTCTCAGCTAATTGTGATTCTTCTACAGATGCAGTAGAGTAGTAATCTATATTATGAGCTAGTGTATTAAGCCCAGGCTACTTTAAATAAAAATAAAGCAAACCCAACCTGTGCATTTGAGGAAGTGGTTGCACATTCCTTGAGGTTAATATACTGACAGCAGAGAAAAAAAATATAAATATAAACCTAAAGTAACCATAATTTGCAGAAATGAGAAAGTCACATATTAATCTCTTTACTGGAGAAGAATCATGAAAGAGTGGAGCATCAGATGTAAATCTGAGTTTTTTTCTTAAGTCCAAAAAGTGATACCGGATAAAAGGTGGGATAGTGCAGGCACATTTGAACAAACTACGTCCAGATGTGCACCATGGGCCTGTTCCAAGCTGACCGAGACAGATGGGAAGGCCCTCACAGATTTCAGTGCTGTTCAGAGCTGGCTCTGAGGGAAGTAACTTCTCAGCCAAGTGCCACATGACCAGGTTGTTCCTTCACTGTTGTGCCAAAATGTTTCTGATTGGTCACGTCACAGTACTCCTGGGACGGGATGGAAAAGGAGATGGAAAACTAAGAACAAAATAGGCACTTTGATGAAACTTCCTTGGAGAGAACGAGAGAGAACAACTGAGAGACATCAGACAAAAGTTTTTGCCAGGATGTGTGAGTAAATGACATCAGGCATTTATAGAGGTTAAAGCAGTAACAGCCAAATTTCTCTCAACCTTGAGAGAACCCACTGAGGGCTCTCAAGTGGAGTGAAAGGAAGGGCAATCTGTCTAGTATGCCTGCTTGACATATGCCTTTGTCCTGAACATCAGCTGTGCAAAAGCTTCCAAACTCACAGCATTTCAGTATACAAACTCTTCTTGTGTTGCAGAGTATGTGTAGGCATCTCTTGCATCACATTGGAGGGTACCATAAGCTCATTTTCAAAAGGTTTCTAGAAGAGTTGTATACCTTCACTGGTCTGGAGAGAAAATATTCATGCCAATGAAAGGAACATATGGTTTCCTGCTCAGGCTTTCAGCTTCTGTTGAAATCTAAATATGAAGCTAACCACAAATTTCTGGCCAAACTGTCTTAGTGTCAAATAACCAAACTCCATCAAAATCCATAGAGCCTAACTCCACAGTAGAGTTTGGATTTTTTTCCCAGAGCTCATATCAATTTTTACTTCTTACATCCACCTCAACACTTCAATTCTAATTCCTAACTCTCTTATTTTCTTGTATAAATCATTATACAGACATTTTACTTAAGGCAGGATGCCTTTGTTGGTGGTGGCAGTAGATCAATGTGGACTAGCCAGCAGAGGGTGCTACCTGAATTTGGGAACAAAACATATCAATAACCTTTAAGAATAGTCAGATTTCCATGAGATCAGGCTAATCACAGGGGTAGTCACCTCCTACCATCGATGAAACCAAATGATGGCATATTTTTCTCCTGAAATATTTGTTTCAACTGATAGTACAAAATGCTGAGGAGTGCTAAATGACAGTAGATACTGCTCAGAAATAACCATTCCCTACAGAACCCAGTACTCTTGGTTCACTTTGGCAGACTTGCCTTTTGTATTCTCTCTCTACAGATAAGGTGGAACTTAGGTTTCTACTTGAAGTCAGGCCTTTTATCTCTTTGCTTTTTACCAGACCTAACCAACCTATTTGAAATTTCATAAGTGTGTTTTCCTGCCAAAGTTGAAGTTTAATGGAAAGTTTGAGGTAAATTCAACAAGATGTTTGGGAGACATAAGGTCTCAAAAAAGGAAGCGGTTTCACCTCTTGAAAATTTTCCTAACTTTCTTTTGGCTTATAGTAACTGCAAAATGGCTTGGCTGAGAAACTAGAAATTTGTTTTAATCTTTTGTAGATGGTGATTTCTGTTTTCTTTGGCTTCTTTTGGGGTGCTTCAGGGGGCAATTATTTAGTCACTACAAGACATTTATGCAAACATTTAGGGTTCCTAAATCCGCATGTCAGCTTTTATAGACCTTATGAAATCCACAAAGATGGAATGCGGCCTTCCCAGACTGCACAGAAATTTTCACAGGGTAACTCTTGTGATCAGGGCAGGGCAAACTTTGTTTCAGCAAAGACTTTGGTAAGTTTTAGTTGCCCTGTGAGAAGCTCTGAAAAGTCCCACCCACAGAACCATCAGATCCATCAAGACCTGCTTGAGGCAAAGGCCATTCCCATGAAGGCATTTTTCTCTTTTTTTGTCTCTACATCTGCTTAGAGCTCTCCTACTTGTTTCTGTTATCTGCATGTAAGTCTTTTGGCAGGGTTTGGGGAGAAGATATTCTTCACCACAAATCTAAACTGGTTCTGTAAGCCATGCCACTCCCAGTGCGTGGCCGGGGGCATGTCTGTTTGTAAAGATTTAGCCCAGTGGCACCCAGGAAAAAGATCTACATTTGCATTCTTCTCACTGGTTGGAAAAACGACCTGTATTGGCCCTGAGGACCACATCTTAAGTGTAGTTAACACTTTTTCAGTAACTAGCACAACTTTCCATGATGAGGTTTGAAGCTGTTCTGAACTTTTGGCGTATGTGATTTCTTACTCCTGTTGGCCCAAAGTCTAAAGAGTGAAGCAATTTACTGGCAGCATTTATTTTTTTTTTTGTAGAATAATATTAAGAAAAAGCTGAGTTTCCCTAATGTTTTATGAACAGAATATGGTCAGAATTAGAACCAACCTGGTGAAGATATTGTTCCATTTTTAAATTTTTGTGCTTGTCATGGATTTATTATGAATTATATTTCTTTCAATTAAAAAAAACTAAAAAGAAAAAAAAAGAAAAAAAGAAGAAAAATACAGAAATGAGGAGGTAGGATCCACAAATGAAAGTCAGAAAGAATCTGTGGAAGTTTGGGAAACTTGAAACCAGACTGTCAGAAAGGAATGAGGGAGGTATGTGAAAAGTGTAAAAGAATTAATATTACACCTGCAGGCAGAATTATCTTACAAAGTACAGAACATTTACTGAAAATAATAATTTAGTGTTAAAGAAATATTGACTAGAAGGAACAATGTGCAAAGCCAGACAGCTGTTACACTGAGTGACATGTCCTTCGTTCCCCTATTTTTTTCTCTGTTCTCTCTTTTCTCCTGTCTCCCCACACTCAGCTTTACTGTAAAATCTATTTTATGAAGAGAAAATATGTTTTGAAGCCTTGCTTATATTTATCTATCAGCCTTATATGTTACCAATTACTGGCCCAGAGCTTTATGCGTCAGAAAGACAGCTGGAAGTGCCACAGAAGTAAAAAACTGGTACCTTAAAAGACGATGTGCTAAATTTGAATTGATTAAGGTAATGAAATCCAACAAAAAAAAAAAAAAAAAAAAGAAAACCCTAAAACCCAAAAAAAAAAAACAAAAACCAAAAACAGAAAACCACAAAGTAAATAAATGTGCATTGATGAACAGGACAGCATAAATGTAAAACTTATCAGAAAAGACCAATGCTAGGACACTTCAGGGCAACCCTGAATGCTGTCCCTTTTCAAATTATTTCTCAGGAAGAGACACATTTCATCCTGCAAGTAATTATGAGGACCAGTCATAATATAAAGGAAATTTCTTCATTAAGTTCCATTTTCATAGTAATTTCTCTGTTAGAAGATATGTGGTTTGGTTTTTTTTTCATCAAACAAGTCAACCACCTTTCCCATACTTGAAAGAGAAACTCCAGCAAAGAGTGCTTGCAGGTTCATTATTTGGCTCAGTTATTTGCCAGATGTGAGTGAGGCTGTGTTTTGGCTAGCCTGTGTGCTCTAATGTAATATTAAACCAAATAAAAAATTAAATGAGGTCCAAGTGCAGACCTGCAGCTAAGAGAAACATTTTATGAAAAAAAAAATTTCCTGACATTTTATCTACATTCTTGAGGTAATCTACATTATGTATGCCAAAAACATAAATGAAGCTAAATATTCTCCTAGAAATATGACAAAAATCCACTATTTTTTCAGTCTAATTAATTTCCAGAAACGCCCATCCTAATTTTGCCTTCAAGATAACATTACAATGTCTGGAAGAACTGCTTATAGGGATTCTGACCTGTTTCCAATGCTCCTCCTGAGGCTATCTGTAGACCTGGTTTCTATGTGTACCAATTTATAATTATATCAAGAAATTTATTCTACCAAACATCCTTAAATGGCAAAAATTGCTCTTTCTGGCTGGCAATTCACAAAAGTGTCTGAATTATTAACTCATCGACAACTGCTAAATGCAAGTTAGCTGCTGGTACAGCCACAGCCTGACTGAAAATGGCATAAAATGAAAAGCACTGTTATATGAACAATGTGTTACATTTGGTAACTTTTTTTTCTCTAGATGACAAAGGATGGCTTTGGAAGATTGTTAACATGTTTATCGTTGTGATTCCAAACTCGCAAGATGAATTGATCTCTTCTCTATTTATCATTGCTATATTTATAAAAAAAGTACTTTACATGCTTTTATGACTTTATCTATTTAGCTGTAATACAGAATAGATATTATATTATCCTGAAGACAAAAGGCATGAAATACATATTTAAGACAACAGAATCCACATGAGGAAGATCAATGAAAAGAATATTTAATTGCTGATGTCACCTGATCGTGGAGTTGTCTGACATGAAGTCTTTCTTTGCTGGAGGATATGCTTTTAGTAGCAATGTACAGCTAACACAAAAGTTGCAACTTTTTTAAGGAAATGTCTTTTTCATTTACTGTTGGAAACACTGTGTCCTTATTGTTTGTCAAAAGTCCTGTTTAGGTTTGGGTGCTTTTTGAAAGATCCTGTTTGACTTGAGTGAGATTTGCATCAGACCTCAGTTCTGTACCAGGTAAAAATCCTCCATCAAAATTTTCTGCCTTAAATTGTAGACCAGTTAGGAGGAACCAGGAGTTTATCTGAACCTTGAAGTGCATGGATAATCATGAAAGTTGCTTCTGGCTTTTCTATATGAAGGATCCAAAAATTACCCTTGTAATTGCTTGAAAACTCTCTAAACTATCCTTCAGATATGATTTGTTTAGTTTCCTGGAGTGTCTCTGGGGTGATATGCATTCTTCACTTGCAACCCATCAACTGTGACTGATGACCCACATGTGAGTAGGACAGCAATCTTCAACTACGTCTGGTATACATTTGAAACTACATCACAGCATGTCACTGATTTCTTTATTTCTTTCTCTGCATATGCTTTAACAGCAACAAATAGACAAATAAAAAGGATGGTAACTAGGATTTCATCTGTATACATACATACATGCACATATATAAATATTTATGAAAGAAACACAAAAGACAGATGCATTCATGGCCTAGCAAGTAAGAGAATGGGTAAAGAAATACTTTACGGTATATATAAAAATAGGTACAATTTATATAGGCTAAATTTCATATACCTCTATTTGTCCAACACCATACATACATACACGTGTGGATGGTTGTACACATACATGAATGTCAGGACCTAAAGAGAGGAACAAAACAGTGGGAACTAGCATCTACCTGAAACCAGCTTGAATACATTCTCCATGCAAACTAACAGGAACAGAATGATGTTGAGACAGGTCTTTTGTTTAAAAGGCTTTTTTAGCTCTTTGAAATTCAGGCAAGAAAAGGCCTAGACCTGTCTGAGTTTGTAGCGTTTTGCCCTAGCACCTCCAGAGTTAATGAGTGTAGCAAAGCTTTGTGAAAGTTGTGGTTGAAATAGCTGTTCATAGCAGAAATAAAACACACAGAAGTTATTACTTACATTTCAAAACATCTGTGATTAGCCATTAAAAAAAAGGCTTAGTAATTATTGCAAACATGAATATTTTAAAACACCTCTAGGAAGAACTAAACTGTGACCACATTAGGGTCATTTGATACAAACTTTGATTTTGGCAACAAACTGCTTGGAAATCAAGCTACAGTAGCTAGAAATTACTCTAGGTTTAAGCAAACATCATTCAGAGCTTAATCTTCCATTTACTGTGGTTAAGTCTTATTTGTCTTCCCCAGAGAAACACAGATTGCCATCTCATTATTATATGTCCCCCCTCTGCCTCCTCTCTCCTCCCCTCCAGTTGCTTCAACTTTAATGCTATCAGCTTCAGGGGAACAAAGACCATCCTTTACTTTCAAAACATGTGATCTAAAGAGGAAATTTTTGTCTTCATGTAAAAAAAAATTCAGAAAAGACAGATTTGTTTTCTATTTATGCTTTTCCTTGAGCTAATCTAGGGAAGCACACATTAAGAGACTGTCCATATATCCCTGAGGCCTTAGAGATACAAGAGTTCGCTGTTCATACTTCTTGTTACGTTTCCTATGTCACCAGGGGGCCTGGGGCAAATTTGCACCCCTAAATTTTGCCTAGATACTCTGCATTGCTAGCGAGCCATGCTCCTGCCTGCTCCGAGTCTGTGCTCCTGGGATCGCAGCTTTCATCTCAAAGGAAATAATGCCTCTGCCTCTGGGTACCCTGCACAGCAGACAGCTCTGAATCTGATCTAGCGTGCTCTTGGATGAAGGTAGAAACTTTATCGCTCAGCCTGGTGGGACTTCACCAAAATCCACGTGTCATAGTCCCTGGAGGTACTCTAATATTTAGGCTGTTGTCAGCATCAAACAATTTCTTCAGGGAAGGTGTCTACAGGTAGTGAACTCAAACCCATCTCTAAGCAAAGAGACAATAAAGGATACTTAATAATTTTCAAATTGGAGCTTAGTGGAAATCAGCCAGCCATGTCAGGTGAGTGGCCATGCTTCTGGACACGTATATTTTCAGCAAGCTATATCTACTTGGGAGCTTCCATCAGAAAAAGTGTGTGCATGCGCTATGTCAGATACTTTCATGCACAAGAATGTGAGAGTGGTCTGACTGGGTCACACTACAGGTCCATCCAGCTCAGAGTCCTATTCTAAGAAAGATCAAAATGAGGATGTCTAGGGAAGGGTGGAAGTGGTGCTACTCAAGAGTATTAATCCAGCCTTCAACCACTTGTGCTTCACTGACTTTTTGAACTAGTTGTCTTAGATACAGGAATTGTCAGTGGATTTTCTCTAACATGAATTTTTCTAGTTGACTTTTGAAATCATATAAACTTTCAGCGTCTGAAGCATTCTATGATAAGGAAATCCACAGCTCAACTGCACATTGATGCAGACGGAGCAGCTCATTTGAATATCTATCCTGGACCTGAATTACTCTGGGAAATTAAGTGCTGTTTATTTAGTCTCCTAAACTGGTGACTGGTTTGAACAAAATCTGAAAGACAAATACCTGCCAGTCTCACTGAAGCTTCAATTTAATGTCATTTCTTTCAACACATTTTTCTGGGGTGGCATCACAGTGCTGTGCCAGGACTGAAGTCTTAAATCCAGGCCACTTATTAGACCTGCTTACCCATGCCTTTTGCAGAATGCTTTATTTGCTCCTTCATATTAAGTGCATTTCCTTTTGCTAACATTTAAATTGGTTTTGTTTGCTTTTTTTTTTGTTGGGGGTTTTCTTTGCTAATCAACAGAAATAGTGTATATTAATAAAAAGTACAACAGGAAGAATAAGAAACTTGCATTTTTTATAAATCTATTTGGTTTAATCTGTGGTAAAGTTTTAGGACACTGAAACCCAACTTCCCTTCTTAGGGAGAAATAAAAATTTAGAAATAAAATTTCTAAAAAAAAACCAGGAAAGCTATTAAGTATAACATTAACTTTTGATGGAGGAATGCAAGCAAAAATATTGCAGGTAGGAGGAGTCTGGATCTTTAATTCACATTGAACAATGAAAAACCAAAGGACAGAAAGAAAAAAACTGCTTTGTGCTACAAACTTTTCGGTTTTGACTCTTTTATCTGTCTCTATCTGTGCACAAACCATCCACTTGTTTGACTATAACCCATAGGTCATTTTCTTGTGATTGTATGTGAAATTCCCACTGTGGGATTACAGATAGGTAAAGCAGGTAAACAGATGAAGTAAAGAGACAGTCTTCAGTGTGAGGAATGCAATTTATAATTAACATGGACAGGAAGAGATTCTAAGCAGAGGCTTAAAAAATTACAAGCCCTGATGTTCAACTTGTTTCTAAATTTGTCTGTGAAGCACTGATAAAATAGAAGGAGAAAAGTCTTTGTAAAGTAAATGATATATTATTACACAAAATAATAGGAACATGCAGTGCTGTAAGTATGAATTAGGCATCCTGTGGTTAACCTTTGCATCATATAAACATACTAGTCAGTCCAATGCTAAAAACAGAGTGAGGAATTTAGTAACCAGTGTCCCCTTGTCCAGCTATTAGTAACTCCCAAAGTCCCTTGGTTACAAAGGACCCATGTGGAACTACTCATGTGAGTAAGGCAAACTGCCAGAGTAATCTATATATCATGAGTAAGAGTATATTAGCCAGAAATTGAGAGTATAAATGTATGGACAATTAAAGTTCACTGGACAATTAAAGTTCACTGAATTAAATTAGATTTCTCTATTGGATTTGTTGGCATTGAATCACAGTGGGAAATGAAAGCTTGCTTAAGGTGCGCCTAAAATGATACACACAAACACATCATTGTTTGTCATGTCACCAACATACTGCATCTGTTGAGTGGAGGCCTAACAGAATTTCTGATATGGATTGGTAATTATTAGGATGGGAGATGTTCCTCTAAAACCTTAATAAATTTCAAGGATGCTTCAGTGACTATAATACAGCAAGGCTATTTTTTCCCCTTGCAGAGTGTGGGTGCTTAGGGAGATGATCATAGTCCTGATTAGTTCGTTTGGTTGTCAGCAGCAGACTTGGGGCTTTCTTTGTTAGAACATTAATGCATAAAGATTCAATATAATTTATTTCCAAGTTACTGCTGAGCCAGAAACAAATAACTTCATTTTGATGGAGTGCCACTCACTTTCTTCATTTACTCAGCTGGCCCCTTTCTGTGTTAAGTTCTATAAATATATTAACTTTCAAGTCATGAACATCTCTCCAAATTTTATTAATACTAACTAAGTCAAATTAAGCCCATAAAACGAGCAGTTCTCATTTCTCTTGTTTATTATGCTGGATCCTAGCACAGACAGATAATTAAAGACATTTCTTTTCTTCATGCTCCTTGGTGCCTTGATTAAGGCTGTCCTTGACAGCCTGACATTCCACTAAGTGCATGTCTTCTATTATTTTCCCCTTTTGCTGTAAATTTAACCAACTTCCAATTAGTGCGGAGGGCTGGTGAGACAGGGATTATTTACCTTGTGTATTCACTTCGAAGGTGGACCACATTGTCTTCCACAAATAATTGCTTCTGGAGAAGAAATCTTTCTCTTTACAGCGCTTGTCTTGCCAGTACTGCAGCCTGCTTGCTCCTTTTGCCACTAGGGAATGGCGGCAATGGGAGATGCAGCCCAACAGAGAGATGCCATGCAACTCCTAGTAGTGCTATAGCCCAAGGATGACCCAAGGAATCTGCCATTATCTATAGGGTTCCTTCATCATTTAAGTTAGACCAGGCATCTTTCCTCCTTCAGAATCCAGTTGTTTGGATGGCCAACCTTCTAGTAATCTGCCCCCAGGCACATAATTCTTTGTTCTTTGAGACTGTGATCACTTATGTGTTATGACACTTTTTGGACTGTCCTTTAGAGCAACAGTGATAGGGAAACATAGTATGCAGCTCCAAAGCTTCAAATTAATGTATGGATTGCTGTTTTGCATAGATTTGAAATGTCATTCCAAGAAAAAAGTCTTAAGAATATAATGAATAGTTGACATCCCAATAAATTTGGATTGCTGTGAGGTATAGCATAGGGTATAATTTCAGAATAGATAATTTTTCATTTTTAAATGCTCAGCAAATCAAGTAAATTGGCAAATGAATCAAATTTATGAAATGAATATAGCTCTGAGTCTACAGTTATTACACATTGCTTCCTCATAGATGTCTACATTTTATGTTTAGTAAACTGTGTTTTATACCAAAGGTTATTAGGGAAAGTAGTAGGGAACTGGCAATATAAATAAGCAGAAATTAAACTACTCCTTTTCTATGTATTATTCATAGAGTAAGTATTTTGTCAGAATAATACAACTTTGATTATTTTATGATAGAATTAAAAATAACATTTCCTCACTCTCAGTAGTTTGATAAATAAACTAAATCCACTTTTGATTAATATGGCTATCCAGACTGACAGGCATTAAACAAATTGTTACTAAAATACTTTAAATACAGTTTTATTGCTGTCCAAAAATTCCAGAGGAATACTTCTGCCTGCCATCAGGCATGCACAGGGAAAAAACCTTCTGAAATCCTAAACATAACATTTTCCCTTTAACCAGTTTAAATGTCCTTAATGTAAAAATCTTCTGTGTCTATATATATTTTTTTTGTATCTGTATTGTATCCTTGATCAGGAAAATCAGGCTATGAAAGTGTTGCTGGCACCTTCAATGAAAAGTAGAAATTAAGTGACCTGGTAAATTCAAGAGACATTTGCTTTTAAAATTATGGTTTATGTGGATTGTTTCAACCAGTCCAAGCTTGTTTCAGGATGATTAGTAATCATGCATTTTCCAGTGCAGAGTAGGCAAGGGCTTTACATTTGCTAGTTAATGCACTGTCAATTACAGCAAAGAGATTAGCCTCAGGCAAACACAGACACACAACTTCTAAGGAAAATGATACTAGTGCTCTCCTAGGACTTGTTCTTCTTGCACTAGATAGTGAAAGAAAAGAATACAGGTTTAGGATGCTACTTCTACAGTCTCATTTTGCAATTCCTTGCTATAGTCTCTGTTCATAGGAGCCATATCAGCAGCAGCACTAGTGGGACTATTTCCTTCTCCAACTTCTGATAGATGAAGATTCAGAGACAGAAGATAATTTCTATTACTTTCAAATTTGGCTCTTAAAAATAAAAAAAAAAAGAGCTGGACAGAAGAAACTGAGTACATCCTGAGACTATTTTAACATCATAAATATTCAGTCAACAATGAGTTTCCTCTGTCTCCACTTCAAGTATGCAAAAACTTGTGTTGCTCCACTATAGGCTGGTAAGGAATTGAATGAACACAGGCAAAAGTCATTATGAACCTGAGCTAATGAGCATCATTGAGCCTGAGAACCTGAGAAGGCTGAACTACATGTGTTCACATAGCTTCCATACAGATCTATCATGTATATTTATCATGTGTATCTTCAGATTTTGGGACTATCTCTTTCCAATACCAGTTTTGGGGAAAGACGAGCTATAGAGG
This sequence comes from Heliornis fulica, assembly GCA_013399135.1. Taxonomy (NCBI): domain Eukaryota; kingdom Metazoa; phylum Chordata; class Aves; order Gruiformes; family Heliornithidae; genus Heliornis; species Heliornis fulica. Next base: position 114,532 of record VXBZ01012731.1, on the reverse strand, counting down.
ACAGCAAGCAGCACCATCCAAAAGGGATTAAGGTACAAACAACACTGGAACAGGCAGCCTGTTCAAGAGGCACTTAGTGCCTGAGTGTTACAAACCAACTCTCCTCTTTCAGTCTTCCAGGTGACTTCTGGCTTTGAGGGTTGTGGTTCTTCTGAAGCAGGCTCCCTGCACTGGGTCTGGAAGAAATGTGAGTGGTGCCTGATCATATCTGCCCTTTTGTAGTGACATAAATGTCCCCAGAGGCATCTGTCTGGTCACACAGAGTGGCTGGAGTAGCCTCAGGTTTTCTTTACAGTCTCAGCCGTGCAGTATAACTAAAGCCTATGCTGCACAACACAGAGTTGGAGGTCGAGGGGTAGCAAACCAGAATACCAAATTCTGCATGATATCCGCTAAGCAGGCAGGGAATCTAGATAAACTTGTTTCCATCTAATTTGCATTGCTTCAAATCTATTTCTACATCTGCATTTCTACCTCTGCCTTCATGCCTCCTCACACTGAGTTCCCATCCAGAAGTTCAAGGAGCTTTATCTAGATGTTAAACAGTCTGGGAAAGCATTGCAAAAAGAATTTGCAAAAGTAATCAGGCAAATGTTTAGAAAAAAATATGATGCTGCTTATCCCCTTGTCCTGGATTTGGCTGAGATACAGGTGGTTTTCTTCCTAGCATCTGGTATAGTGCTGAGTTTTGGTTTTAGAATGAGGATAATGTTGATAACACACTGATATTTTAGGTGTTGCCAAGAAGTCAGGGACTTTTGAGCCTCTTGTTCTGGCCTGCCAACAAGAAGTGGGGGTGGGGAGTGGGGTGGGGAGTATGCCCAAGAATCTGGGAGGGGACAAAGCCAGGACCTCTGACCCAAACTAGACAGAAGGCTATTCTATATCATATGATGTCATGCACTGCATGTAACTGGGGGAATTGGCTGGGAGCAGCACAGCTTACTAACTATCAGAGTATTGGCTCCAGGTGGTAAACAATTGTCATGTGCTTCATTGGGTTTGTATATTATTTTTTCAGCATTGTCACCATTATTATTTTTTTTCCAGTCCTATTAAGCTGTCTTTTTGTCAATCCAAGCATTTCATTTTTTTAGTTTTGATTCTCTCCTCCATCCCACTGTGGGGTGGAGGGGAGTGACCAAACAGCTCTGTGATTGTTTTAGATCCATTGTCAGATGGATAAAACCACAACAACCCTCTTCTGTTCAAGCAATCAATTTTACTGTCAGATATTACCAAACAGCCAATCTGAAAGTACAGATGGATAGTCATTAACAATGAGCAGAATATGAGTTCCAAAACAGGAACCTGGATCTAAGCATAAAACCCAGCTAGTCAGAATAGAAGTGCACTTTATGACCTATTTCTCCTCAAATCAAAACAACTCAAATTTCTCTTTTTGAATACGACAGTCACAACACACTAATTGCAACTAATCTCCAGGCCAAGAATTATTCAGAACAATTACACAGTACAGGTTCCAAATTCCAGGTATTTGAGAAAGTATCCACTTGTAGAGTTTAAACTGGAAAAGTACAGATGCTAAAAAACCCAGAGTGCTGCACAGATTTTCCTAAACTTGAACTTTTCCTTCCTTCCTTCCTTCCTTCCTTCCTTCCTTCCTTCCTTCCTTCCTTCCTTCCTTCCTTCNCACATGGCTTTATTTATTGGTGGAAATAAATATATATTTAAATATAAATTTAAAATAAAAATAAATATAAATTTATCATATGGACTTTAATTATTGGTGGAAAAATACATTGTCAAAGGTTCCCAGCCAATTGTAGTTGTAATTGGAAAGGAAAAAATGAAAGGGAAGAAACATAACCATATTTGTTAGGCACATAACATGTGAAATGCATCCTTCTGGAGGAACAAACAGATGCAGAATGACAGGTAAAGTCATCCAAAAAACTAGTCTTTGAGTTGGCAGCAGGACATTTATGTTCTAGCCCTGGCTCTGTCACTGACTGATGTGGCATTTACGATCTAGCTCTTTGGCTTTTTGTATCTCTTATGTGTCTTGCCTATTTGATTTATCAAAGCTTTGGCATAATGTCATTCCCTTCAAATCAACATCTGTTTAGTGAACCCTGGGCACTCCACGGTAGCAGTACTGCCACATTAGCAACGTCAAACCACAGGGGCCTCTCAACCTAGATCTGAGTAGACAAAGGTAGAAAGAAGTGTTGCAAGAATAAGACCTTCTTAGGAGCAGTTTTTAAGTGACAGTTTTTAGCAAAGCTGCTTGCCACACAGCGCTCAGCTTCCAGTTGCAAGTTCAGCCCTCCTATTCTTCTCCCTTGTCAGGTGAATTCTCTGCTTGCATAAACTAAAGAGCTTTGACATGAAAAGGATGGGCTTTTCTCATTCTCAGGAACTTTCCCAGTTAGGCATAGATACTGTTATTCTTTACAACTAAATCAGTTCTTTGATGGCATGGAGGGATACCAGCATAAGTCAAAATAAGCCCCCAGTGCAACACATCAAACCTTTGAAACACTAGTACTTAACTGCTTGCTAGTTGGGTTTTGTGTGGGGGTTTTTTTTTTTTTTTCCACTTGGCTGTATAGAGCTTAGGTGTTAGGTCAAATTCGTCTCTCACAGCGCTGTGGGTCTGGGAGATGTGAAGTTAATATCATAGAGAGCTGACGCTAGCACTGTGCCTGCAACATCTATCAACAAATGTGTTGCATGTTGCATCATTTATTCTCAGTGTTAATGTGACACATGGTATCTTCATAAATCTAGAAATAATTGTTACTCAGTAATATATTAACAGCTATGCATGTGTTTTATGGAATGTTGCTTTGTATAAAAATTGCTGTTAGATCATGACACAAGGCTTTATTTCATCCTCTTTTTTTTATTTGATTTTCAGCCATTTAGGAGGGTTTTTTTCCTATTTTTAGTTGCCTTGACTCATACTTGAATTTACTAAATTACTCTTCCCAAATGCTCACAGGGAGAGTCTTTTCAATTAATGGATAAAGCTAAACCCACTCCCATTCTGCAACTAAATTAGTATATTACATGCAATTATTTATGATTCATCCAAACTGGCTTCCCACGGCCCCATAAATCTTATAGACTCAGAGCACTTGTGGCAACATCTCTGCTGATAGTTTTCTTTCTTTTCCAGGCATAATTCTCCTTGAATTGGAGAAAAAAATGATCCTACTCTTCAAGGACTAGTTACATTTCTGGCGCCAGCAAACTTTGGAAACTGTGTCCAGCTTAACACAAATAAAATAGGTATTTCCAATGGGACTAAACACCTCTGTCCAAACCTACAGTCTTCTAAATTTCTTCCCATTTGTTGCCACACCCTGGAGATGCTTAAACTCCACAGGCGCCAGCTTTTCACATTAAAATTCCCCAGACTCCTGAAATTCTGCTATGGGCATGTCCAGAAATGCCTCTCGAGTCATGGCACTGAGTTAGCTCACGCCCCGGCACCGTCAGATCCAATGAACTCAGCTTTCCTGCACCTGCACCAGTCTTGCCCAAGGGGTAGAGCCGGTGAATGTTCCTCAAACACAGAGAGCTGTTGCTCTGAGGAGCGCAGCAGCAGCAGCAGCAGCAGCAGTTGCTGTTCTCTGCTGCATTCAAGAGCTGCTTGGTCAGAGCTTTTACCCTAGATGTGGGAAAGCTGGGTTTTACTCCCTCCTGTGCCTGAGGAAATCAAAACCCACGCTCTTGCCACAAAGACAGGGCTGTTCTGGGTGAAAGTGCTCTCCACCCTGTTTTTTGAAGCTCTTCCACCCTACAGGAGCAAACCACAGCTTTGCAATGGCTATGGAGAACGTGAGCAAGCACAATGCTTCAAGGGGATATGTCCTTGACAGGAGAAAGCAAGAGAGCTTTCACTGTCGTTTCCCTCCCCTAAGGAGTTTCTGGGTTATTTGTTCCAGGTCAAATGTACAAACGGTCCTTGTGGAACATATATGGCATGGTGCTTCCCCAGTGCTGCTTAGCAGGGTGCCAAGGAGTTTGGCAGTGGTGCTTTTCACCTAGCACCCCAGTCATCCCTCCTTGGTTGACATTGCCACTAGAGCCTCTGAGCACCACTGCAGGTCCTCTTGGCTGGCTTTCCTGAGGACCTCATGAAGGCTTATCAACAGCTCCTCTCCCTAGAGAAACAAAAAAAATAGTACCACAGAGTAAGCACCCACTGCACTTGCATTTCATATACGTACAGCGCCTGTTGTCCACCTCCCATGTGCCACTGTAGCTGCCGTCCCACCGAAGGCCAGCAGGCACCCTGAATGCCCATGGCAGCCCTGCTGCCCGGTGACAGGGATGCTGTTTGTCCTCATTTGCTATGGTCCAGGAGCAATGCCCTCGCAACTTCCTGAAGTTATCATGTCACAAACAGCTTGAGAAAAACAGTGGTGGGTTTCTTCTTTCAGACTTTTTGGAGAATGAGTAGCATACTTCTCCATGGCATGCATCTATCTAAGAACACTGCCAGCCCAGGGCTGCCCACTTCTAGCAACCTTTGTTTCCCAGGGTAGTTTCCACAAAGTGGTAGTAGTCTCTGGGACCTCAACTCACAGAACTTTTTGTTTTGCCTTGAATTCTGGAAATCTCCAGTGACTCTCCAGTTTCTCACAGTGAAGTCATATGCAACACTCAAGTGCCCTTCAATCTGTACCCTTTTTTGCAAATGTTAGAATTCCTTGGCCCACCAAGTCAAAACACAACCCCGCTCCATCAGCTTGAGCGAGCTCTTTGGCTCACCGAGTGCTTTGTTCAAAGATTAATTCTTGATTTTCAGAGCACTTCTTTGACTTCCTTAGGCATGTTTCCAGTGGAAGTAAAGCTTGCAACATCAGTCTGTCTGTATATTGTGGCATTCACAGTGCATTTTGCCTCCTTTGTCTGATGTCAAAAAATTCTGACAGGGACATACAGGTTTGACAGGAGAGATGGGGCCTAAGCATTCAGAAGTTTTCCTCAACAGGTATTGCCAGCTGATTTCTGTAGCGAAATATGAGTCTATGTGATGCATCTATATCATTGCCATGCTCTTTGGAAGCAGGTTAGAGATATACAAAGATAGCAGAAAATTTCATTAAAATCAGCCAACTGACGGACAGAATCAGGTAGAAAAGCAGCCTTTGTTACTGTCTGTATTCAGAGAACTAATTATTGCAGGGATGGCAACAGAACTGGGGTTTGAGTCTCAGAGGGCAGGCACAGCATGAGCAAGTTTATGAATGCATCCTCTTCAGCTTACCAGGTGAGGACAAGGGCTGGACCTGGCTGGAGGCTGTTGTTTATAACTACCTCAGGAGTGGTTAAGGGAATATTACTAATGCCAAGAATCCATACCCACCCCATAAATAACTATGTAACATTGTGCAATTCATTTTGATCTGGTCTTTTATAAGGGATATGCTCATCCAACTTTAACCTTTTTACCTATGAAGCAACTGCAAGGTTGCCTCTCCAACTTTGGTAGCCTCTGTTTGAGTACAACAGTCATTCATGTTTTGTTTTTCCTGTGGTTTGCAGTATTCATGATGTTGGGTTTTGTTTTTTTCTCGGTTATGGAAGCTGACTACACTATAATCACTTCCAAATACTCCCCCTGACCAGGATAAATCTACCTATGCTGAGCTCTGGGCTGCTATGGCAAGATTGCTGCCAATATGAAAGCCTGTTCAAAAGTAGCTGGGGGATCTCAGTGCTGCTCCATAGATACAGATGTTTAACTTTTCATTAGTTTTCTGCTAGCCTTCTCCACGTGACTGAACTGAAACCTTCTCAAAATAGGTTATCTTTTGTACATTTCCTCCTGGGCTGGCAGGTGCTGCTGGCATGTAGTTTAGTCCTCCTCCATCAATCCCTTATACTTCTAGGGTATTTCAGTCCTGGCAGAGCTTTTAGCAGCTCCAGCAATCTGCAGCTCCTCTTTGTTTTGTTCCTAGTGTCCTAGCTGATTGAGCAACCACTTGGTGTTGATGACCATGACCAGTCTGTTTCTAGATGGTGAGCTCTGCCTCTGAGGACAGAGCACTGTCCTCAGAGGGCCCCGTCAGGCCTGGAAATGCCCAAGCCCACTCAGTGCTGTGACTGACACAGATCAAGAAGCTGTTGCAACTGTGCTTCTTTATATACTGCTTGCTGTACATTTGCTATTTTTATGCACTAAAGACCTGTGTTTCTCAAGCAAGAGGCCCTTGGTGATACTTAAAGATAGAAACAAATGTACTTAAAGGCTTTTTCTGTTGAAGTTTCCCTGGCTGCATATCAGCAAAGAAAGTTCAGAGGATCCTATCCTTTTCATGTGTTTTTACAGCCTGGGAAATATTTTTTCGGAATCCTATCTTGGGCTGCATAGAAAAAAGCATGGCCAGCAAATCAAGGGAGAAGATTCTTCCCCTGTACTCCCCCTCTACACCCTTGTGAGACTCTACCTGGAGTAGTGCACCCACCTCTGAGGCACTCAGCACAAGAAAGCCATGAAGCCATTGGAGCAAGTCCAGAGGAGGGTCATGAAGATGATCAGAGGGCTCCTGTGAAGACAGGCTGAGTAAGTTGGACTTGTTCAGGAGAGAGAAGGCTCTGGGGAGACCATATTGTGGCCTTTCAATAATTACAGAGGGTGTACAAGAAAAATGGAAAAAGAGTTTTTACTAAGGCCTGTAGTTACAGAACAAGAGACAACAGTTTTAAACCAAAAGAGGGTAGGTTTAGTTTGGACATAAGGATGACATTTGTTTTGATGAGGGTGGTGAGGAACTGGAACAGGTTGCCCAGAGAAGCTGTGGCTGCCCCCTCTCTCTTCAAGGCGAGGCTGGATGGGACTTTGGTCAACCTGGTCTAATGAAAGATGTCACTTCCGGTGGTGGGGAGCTGGTCTGGATGATCTGTAAAAAACCCTTGCAACCCAACTTTTTGTGATTCCACGATTCTCTGAAGAAAATGAGCTAACTGCACTTAAAGTATCTTGTAAGGCTTTAAACTTTTTATTCTATTTGTTTGATATTTAGCAGCTCTTGTAAGACTCACATTATATCTTTGGTAGTAGTGGCTGACTAAGATCACTGCCTCCCTTCCTCCAGCAAGATTATATGCCAGCTGATTTAAGTAATGTCCTACAAGATCATACTTCAAGAGGTGAAATTTGCTGAAATTCTACACAAAACTATAAAGAAAAAAGGAAAAAAAAAAAACCTGCTAGAAAGTTTTAAATAAGATCCAGAGCATTTATGAAGAGCTAACTAGGAGGTCTGCTTGAGTAAGGTTAGATCATACAGTAATGAGGTATCTTTCCCTTTTAATGTCCCTACGCTGACAGCCAGCTTAGGTCCAGGAGTGAAATCTTTACTACCATGTATCTTCAGCGGTGAGCCAGGTCCTTCTGAATGAGATCCAAAACAGTCAGCATGCTAAGCTTCAACCTGCCTAAAATCAGTACACTCAGCAGGCAGCTGCCAAAACCTACTTATTAGGGAGTGTGAGGGCAGGGGACGGTCTGATACCCTTGGCTGGCACAGAGCTGCAGGTAGTCACCTCTGCCCGCTGCTGCTGGCTGGCCTGCAAACAGCCTTTGAGAAAGCCAAGAGTGAAACTCCTTCAAAGAACCAAACAGTTCTCCTTGTAAATTGCTCACCACACTAGTTCTGTATTTGTTATCAGGGTTTTTAGTTTTGTCGGTGTTTCTTTATTTCCCCAAATATTCAGTCCCAATGGTAAGACAATGGAATTAATTTAACTTCTTAGCCAGAGGGGTTCAAACCCACCACCATCAGAAGAGCAGACTAGATATCAGTCTGTGGGGTAGTAATAAAGCTTTCCACCCACCCACTCTGCTGAAACTGAATAGCAGCACAACAAAAAATTTAGGAGTCACTGGCTCTGAGCTGCTTGTTCTTGACAAGACAGGAGCAGCTCTGGGCATGTACAGCCCCAGGGGCCCGAGAGACAGTAAAATTAAAAGTGGTGTCTCAAAAGGGGAAAGTTCATTGGGATTTTGCTGCTGGAAGGCTCACAGCCCTGCTCTTTCATGCTTGTGCTTGATGGTGCTTCCACACCTCACAGCTGTAGCGCCGGCACTTGAGCTCGGAGATGCACACACGACATTTCACTATGGTACGATGCGAGCAGAAAGCCAGCTCCCCTTTCTGCCACACAGTGCAGTCTTTGCCTTTATGACCTCTAACAACCTGCCTTTGAGAAAGGGATCCCCCCTTACCATGTCTTTTCTGCTTCTGGACTGTATTATGTCTTCATGGTGATACAATAATGTGAATAACAAAATGAAATGCTGGCCCTGCTTGTGCTGCTGAGGTCAGTGAAACTGAATCTATTTACAGCAGCTGAGAAACAGCAAAAATGTATTTGTTTTCTTTGCTCAAGAAATCAGAACCCTTCATTTTCTGCTGCATGAAGAGATACCACATAATGATTATTTTGGTGGATCATTTCCCATATGCTCTGAGTTGTCCTTTTTTCTTTGTGAGTTTATACTGAAGCCTGGAAAAAGTCTTTTTAAAATGCTATATTTTTCTGTGAGCTGCAGACAAAAAGAAAGCTGACAAAAAGAAAGAAAAAAAACCCACCACAACTTTTTATTTACAAAAAAACAAAAAACACCAAGTTCTCAGGTGTATCTTGGAGAAGAGTAGGAAACAAATTCTAGAAACATCATGGAGTTGTGTCTGTGTAAACTTGTACAGGATATTTCACCAGAATTTGATAGCTTTTTATTTTTAACCTGATGTCTAAATGACAGTGCAGTAAGCGTCAGATGATGGAAAACATTTTTGGATGTTTGAATTCCTTTGAAATGGATGCATATAGTCTGATATAAATAATTTTCTAGCTTTGGTTTGTGAACCTGAAAGGCTGTATTACTTCTATCACATACAGTATATTAGAGGCCAGATTAGTTACTGCCCAGTAGAGTGATTCACAAATCTATCCCTACTCAGAAAGTACTTTAGTATGTGTTTCTATGAACCTAAATAAATTGTTATGTATTTTTGAAGCAAGAGGACAAATTGTCAAGAAAAGTGATGTGGTAAGATCTTGTTCCTAGTTTACACTATTTTAAAACAGCTATAAATCATAGCACAGTAAAATATCAGCCCCAGCAACTCAGAGGTCCAAACAGCCTGCCCTATTTACATAGACTGGGTGATAATACTGACATTTTAATTGCTCCTTAAAGATGTCTCAGTTGATAACCTTGTGGTCATTATTTTTCCAGTCACTTATAGCTACTGTGTTTATCCTAGAATGCCAAATCCACCTCCTAAACTGTCCAGGTACTCAAACTTTCAGTTGTCTACTCCCCTTTCCTCCATTCCCAGTCTCGTATCAGTTAGGTACTTAATGCATTTGCCATAGCAAAATGTTTGGAGCATGCCTCAATTTAATATAAAGCACTAATAATGTGGAAGCTCCTAAATACTTTAATGAATAGATCTTTCTCCAAGTACCCCTTACAATATTTAAAGTGACATAGTACTCTGTTCAGAGCCATAGAGCTCCACAACACTGCAAACACAAACTGCCCTCTTGCATCTTTTTCTACCTGCCATCTCATCTTAAAAAAAGGCTGCTAACTGCAGGAGGTATTGCAGTACATCCAGAAAATTAACAAGTCTGAACAACTGAAGAAAACAAATTTTAGAAACAGTTTTGCCCATAAAATCAGTCTCCCAGCAGATGTACTTTTATATTAATTGCTAGCTGGAATACTTGGGATGCAATAAAAAGTCTCCAAACTTCTCAGGACTATTTCATGAACAGTTGGATGTTGAGATCTTCAAATAAATTCTATTTTGATTCTAACTGATTTTAACATTGACTGTCTCAATAGGGATAGTATGACCAAGGCTGTGCCCTACAGTCATTGTACAAATCAGAGTTGTTATGGATAATTTTTCTTAGAAGTTGAAAGGCAGAAAATGTGATTTACATGATGAGAAAAACACCTTGGAAAAAAAAATTATATGAAATTTCACTGGAATTTTGAATGCATCAAACTTGTGTGAGATGATTCAGGCAGAGAAACTTCAAATAGTACAGATTATACAAAGTATTATGGTGCTTTTGCTCCATTCATAAGTTTATCTGACAACTCCATTTCTAAAACCTCATATTTAAAAATGTGCAAAACATGAACTTATTTCTGTTTTGATTTTTATGTATTTATTTGTATTTATATTTAAAACTGATCTCAGCCTCTTCAACTCTTATTCTGTAAAGACTCTTGTCAAACCTCTACATAAACATAGCTCCCCTATTGTGTGCAGGGTAGGACTCTGCCATTTCTAAACTATAATTAAATGTGAATTTTTAAAATTTTTTTGTACTCTTCACTTAAAACAATACGTTGTTTCTAAACAAGGCATTTTCATGACACTATGAATAATTCTGCCTCACACAGATTTTGGGAGTAAATATATCATTATCTCCATCAAAAGTCAACCACAGATTATAACCCTCTTTTTGCTTGTTATGATGAATGCCTTTTCTGTGGACAATGAGATATGGCAAAAAATGTGTGAGAACAGAATCTGAAGCGGAATACATCACCTTGGGTCCAAGAACCTTTTTCCATTATTTTTATTATGTTAGTTAGCTAATACTGAATTACCACACTTCAAATTAGCTCAGTTCTCTTTCTTTCAAAAGCATCTAGGGGAGCACTAGACATCAATTAAAGCCAATGGATGCTGGTCCTCAGCATCTGTGACTTCCATGGCACTCAGAAAATTATCACCAAGGGAAGCCTGTAACAAGAAATACTGATGGAAAAAACAACCAAGAGAAAAAAATCTGAGAACAAGCAACATTGATTGGGGGTCTTCAGGATCCCGTAACAGAACAGGAATTGGTGAAATGGATGTAGGTTTAGAACCCAAAAGTAACCTGTAACATTACTTCAGAAATAAACCATCTCCAGGCTGGACACATGCTGCAGAGTGGGAACAAAACCATGTGGTAAAAAATTGGAAAATGCAATAATTTGCTCCCATTGTAGCAATGTACAATAATTGGACCAGGCTGGAACGGGTTAAACTGAGGAGACATTAGCTGAGGTACTCTATGACCAGACTTTAGCTCATCACATAATAGCCAAGGGTTGCCTCAGACAGCTTAACTCCCACTTCACATTTTGTAACTTCTTCCTACAGTGCTACAAGAGGGAGCTCAGGGCCAGCAGTCAGTGACCATGTAGCTGTGTGTGTAAGGTGTGGAGCAAGGGAGCACAGGGACATTTGGGGTTCGCCCACAGAAGCTGGGGTCCACAAACACGCACCTTGCTTTTCAGACCATTCAGCAGACACACTCTCTAGTCAGGAGTAGAGGGGAATGTCAGGTTTCTTTAGGCTTTTTATTTTATAACAGTGAGTATTATTGAACTTTCTAAGCTTTAAGAGCAAGGGAAATATGCTAAAGAAAACAAAGATAAAATACCATCTCACACATGCACTTATGTAATAAAGGCAGCAAATTATTGGGATTATAGTACAGTTTTCTTCACCTACATTTATACCTGAAGGTAGCACAACAATATAACACTAAGAATTGTCTATCTCTAAAATATATTTTGATTTGTTAAGAAAAAAAAAAAAAGACAATAGGCTGGTCCCAATTAGCTGAGTCATACCACAAGTTTATTCTTCTGACTTGTCTTCTTATTTGAGCTGTTAAGTAGATGACGAAAGAACTGCACAGTTCTTACATTGGCAACACTTTCTGGAACAATAAAAGAAATCTAGCACAAAAGAAAGAAACAATTATTTTCCATTAGGTTAGCAGCAAAAGCACTGTTATCCAGCAGTCACTTAGTATTATAAACAAAAGCTACAATCCTGCTGCAGAATATGGCTCTGAAGAGATTTTGACATCCTGACTTGAAACTAAATCCTGTCATTTGCCCACTTTGCTACGTTTCTCCCATTTTGTGAGATCTTGTAACTTCGGTGCTGTTAGGATCCCAGCGCAGAGATAGAAACACTTATCCACATTCAGTCTGTCTGTAGGTGTACAGGGGTATGTGGGGAGAGGAGGACAGCACTGTGGAGTGTCTGCACCTGTGCTAACATTAGTAAGACTGATGGTGTTTCTCCAACTATGAAGAAATGTATTTTAAAAAAAAAAAAGAAAAAAAAAAGTAACTTATCATTGGCTGGAGAGAGGCTGGGCCAGTAACAGTGCCATGGCATGATTGATTTGTTTTTTCTAACTCAGCCTGTGCAATATCAATGAGTTGAGAACACCCAGATGAAGGGAGGAAGATTAGGTAATACTGATTGAATTTCTGGGTTGGTTTTTTGTTGGTTTTTTTTTTTTTTTATCTCTCAAAAAAACCATCCCTTTTTCTTTGGAATAAGACATATTTTTCAGATTATACAAATGGGAATATATTTTCCTAGTAAAGAGTATGTTCTCATGATTAGAGCTTGAGCCTGGTAACAGGAGGTTTCTGCTCTGTTCTCAGGTATTTGTCACATTAGGCCACATTCAGCTTTGGCTATCGCAGTCGCTCCCACTGGCTTCAAAGACAGGTCTATCAGCTTAAACCAGGTGTGTTGTTTCTGTCCTGGAATGGCACAGATATTACTCACCCTCCTTTCCCAAGTGTGTTTATGAAGATAATGTTCATTCACATCCTTGCACATTCTGAGGTGCTGCTGGAACACCAAATATTTTTCTTATTTACCATTAAGTTACAATCAGAATTGCCCAGCTGTCATCCAATATCTTATTGTTCAGTTTTATTAGGGGTACATCCTCATGATTCATTGTAAGAGTGCACTTCTGTGCCTGAGTTCCCTCTTCACTAAACCTAGAAGGTCTCCAGGGAGACATTGCTCCTCTAGCCTTAAAAAGGAAGAATTATATATTATATATGTTCACAGGAACATTTTTTGGAAACTTCCAGCAATTAAACTCATCTTTCTTTCTCCATGTTGACTGAGGCATGACTGGTTATGGATCATCAGAAGCTGCAGACAAGCTTTTCAATCTATCTATTTTCACCAGAGCATCATTTAAAGAAATTGGATTCATGATGTTATTACATCTCTTCTCAATCTTCTGTCCTTCAGATTTTAAAGAATCCAGTTCCATCAGATTTTCCTTATAGTTTTCTTTCCTTAGAGCCCTTTCTGTGTACAGTACACTGACCTATGGGTTTGCCTGAGTGTGAAAGTGAAGGGTGGTAACAATGCTAATAAAATGGTAACACTGGGGGTAACAGTGTTAATAAAGTGCTGGATTCCACCCTTTTTGTGTCAGGGTAGTCTGCTACCTCCCTCAATGTAGCCCTGGGCTGATGGTGCATAGCTTTTAGTCTGTATCGTATGTCTCAATGCCTCTACCACTCTTACTATTGATTGAAGGGACTGGCTTGAGCTCACTCTGCATCAGGCAAATGATTAATGGGGAACAAAATAGATTGAAGTTACTCAGTGCTCATTTTGAGGTGCTTTTGCCATCATTCTCCACCTTACCCTCACATGGCTTGAATTTGTGGTCAATGCAGATTACTATCTGAGGAAAGCTCTGATAACATTTTCCATCACGTGACATTACAAAGAAAATTGCAAATCCCATGAAAACCAGNAAAAAAAAAAAAAACCACCCTACAAATCTGTGTTCAAGGACTTCAATTTATTTACTCCGGTCCTCAAAGCATTATCTCATTGGGAAAGTGAGAATTTGATAATATGGCCAAGGTCGTGGGAAACACAAGTCTAATTTTGGAGGTACTCACTCAACACAATCATTTAAGCACTAGTTGTGTTCAGCAAAACACTTTTGTTTACCTTTTCTTATCATCTTCTTAAGCAAGCAGGGTGGAAAAAACATCCATTACACAAAGATCTCCACTGAAGTTTGCAGCCATGCATGAGTATCTCTAAATTGAGTTGAACTCTGAACTAGCTATTTTTATCCTGTAGGAACTGCTTGAGAAGCCTCACATCTACAATCTTGTATGCATGCCTAGCTCCAGGTACATAAAGACACCCAGAACCACTCTCACATCGCACAGAAGCAGAAAATAGACTGAGAGCAAGTTCCTGCCCGTAGCAGACCATATGTCCAAACATTGCCCAGTTTCTGACCAAACTCAGGTCGCCTCTGAGCCACCAAGCCCTCTGTGAGGTTGCAGGTTCGGCTGCTCTCTAGTCAGCAGCTCTGATGCTGCCTTCATTATCATGAGAGCTGGGTCTGTGTAACCTAACAGCGCACCCTCAGCCCTGTGAGAGCATTGAGGAGGGTTTTGGAAATGGAGGCGGCATTAACAAATCAGCCTCCCTAACCTTGCCAGTGCCATAATCACCAATTAATCACTCTAGATGAAAACTTCATAACGACAGTCAGCAAGAAATAAGCTGCAACAGTGTGGTCAATTCAAGAAATGAAATAGAAACATGTAAAGCACTGCAAATTAATCGCACTAAAAACTCACACGTTAGTGAACACAGAAACTGATCTCAGCCTCTTCTTTACACAGATCCTGCTAAATCTTTGCAGGCTGCTTCCTTAAGAGCACTAAACCCTCTACAAACACAGTCCATTTGGAAAGCAGTTAGCCAGTTTCTCTACTGCACAAAACAAATTAAATAAAGTGTGGCGATGACAGTATTGCATGGGGATTGAAAATGAAACCTTGTCTACAAACTGCAGTCAGTTTTCTCCTGCCACAAGGAATATACCTATGCTCATCCCTTTCCATGCCCACCTAGGATGGAGGGAGGTGTAGATTTCTTGCATTTCTTTTAGCTCCCCACTGCCTATGTTGGATAGCCCCTGCAGCTCCTCAGGTAGCCTCCTTCCCTTCAGCAGCAAGTGCAGCGAAAACAAATGAGATTTGTACTTCCGAATCATTTTGCCTTGTTTTTAATTATATTTATCATAGTCCACCCTGAACGTGGAGCACAACATTAACTGTGGAAATACCCTGAGACCTTAGTTGTTTTCCCCATCAAGACCGGTGCCAGTGTAGAAGTAAAACACAACTGCAGCATACGGCATAAATCACAGTACGCCGCAGCTGAAAGTTCGCAGTATCAAAGCTCCGCTTGCTGAAAGTGCAATGCCATAGAAATGCAGTTATCATGCCACTGCCAGTATTTACATAACAGCTGCTCATTAAAGGGAGGCTGAAGGACATTACTATAGAAACAGTTAGGGAACATCAGCCTTGGTTAAGGAAAATCGCTCTGGACAGAAACTCATAAACACTTGGAAATTGAAATGACTGATGAATAGTAGGTAAATATATCTTCTTCACTTTTCATTTTGATCTCTTTTTCACTCTACTAGATCCTTATCCTAATTTAAGCTTAACAATTTCCAAATACAAGGAACTATTTAAAACACTGAAAGACAATACCAGATCTTCCTCCAAACAAATCTGCCAGTCCAAGAGAAGTGGCGCCACACGCAATGCACTGCAAAGCAAGTAGTTATACAAAGCTACACTGCTGCACAAATTGGAATTAGATCATCATAAATCTAGTGTGTGGCCCAGTGTGGCCACTTCACAGTGCTCCCAGCAAACCAGTCTTTTACCAGTGCTTTGACTAGCTGAATTGCTCTTCCCAAGAGGCTTTATGAAATGTCCCAGACAAGAGCATAACTAAATGATCAAAAGCAGAGTAGCCTTCTCTTCTTCTTCACCATGAACTCACATCTCAGTGATGAATTACATCACTCACAGCACCCCAGGAGACATGACATATGACAGCATCTCTCCTAATGTCAGATCAACTGCTAGAAAGAAACAGAACTTTAGAAAGGTATATTAATTGCAGCACACATGTGTGCACCACACATAGAAACACACAAAAGAGCGGTTGTTACCACTTGCATTCAGTTGCTCAGTCCTGTACTTCTTTGCCCTGTATTCTCATCATCGATCTGCAGCACTGTTGTAACACAGCACCTCAGACGGTCCATGTTATCATACCAAAATCCATCCCAATGACCACACTAACTTGCTCCAGCTGAAGACCTTGATGAAGTTGGCTGACTTTGGTGAAGTTGTTAAGTTGAACCTGGGTCTACCAGAGTATCTGTAATGGCCATGGTGTTTGTTTTACATTTCAGTGGTGATGAAAGAGTTGATACTGTTATGCATGAGGTCTCACAAATTGGGCTTTGACTTCCATGGTGATAACATGCTTTCCCAAAATGACAATTTAATTTTTAGCAAACAATTTTTCCAGCAATCTGAAAAAAAGCCACAGCCACCATATATCAGTGTATTGGGATTTTTATCAGATCAATACTTCATCTGTTTGCCCCAGTCTTACATATGTCTTGTGAAATGTATTCACTAGTAGAAATGTAAAAATACAAAAGAGTCACCAGTAGAAGAAACATGTCTGTCAAAAGTGCACAGACAATTACTTTGCATTTATAAAGAATGGCTTAGATAATAGGGAATTATTTTTCTCTATTATTTTCAAAGTCAGGCTCTTACAAGTGATTGTGTGTGGTTTTCCTATCAATTGAATTTTAAAATTTCTTTTCAAAATAATGTTATGAGAATTATCCTGTATGTTAAGCTGTTAGTGCTGATATCTTACTTTTTAGAATTATTGTGATTATTTAAATATATGCATATCACTGTAAGAGAGCAGAGCCATAGGAATTCCAAACAAATGATATTTCTGAGTAAAGGGTTCTTTGCTTTAGTTTATATATATGTAGCTTTTAATGTAAATATACTGCAGTAAAAATCATAAGAAAACTTGGCATTCAAACTTTCCTTAAGTAGCTGAAAAATTCTTAGCTTGAGATTGTCATTTATCTGCCATTTCTGAAAGGTCATTATATCCATAATATAAACCACGACGTTAAAAATAAAGGCACTAAACATTTGTAATAGAATATGCAATCCCTCTTTACATTAATCATAGCATTCATCAGCTTGTTTTATGCTCCAATTCTTTGTAGCTTTGCGTATATTTATTTCATATAATTGTTTCTAATAATTTTTAAAATTACTCCACTGTGATTGCTATTCTTTTTTATATTTCTCCAGTATTTTCTTGCACAGTTGCTTTAAGGCATTGGAAATGAAGATTCTTTCTTCTAAAATAGCTCTTCAGTATATAAAGGAAATATTTAAATTACACAATTCTAATTAGCTGATACCTTTACAGTCAACAGTCTTCTGCTATTCTATTCATTTAAAGAAATCAGAAGAGCAAGAGGCAAGTAGACATTCTTTTTTAATGCTTCACCCACTGATTATAAGTGCAGACTGCAGACTCCATTTGTAGGCTTACTCAGGCACTGACGTCTCCAGGGAGGATGCCGGCAGAAAAGGTGTTTTTGAAAAGCTCCACACTTTTGTGTGGGAGAGCACTGGGGTAAGGAGCACCAAACGCCTCCCATTAGGCAACTGCCCTATGCAGGTGACGGCTTCAGGCGTGCCTGACATGGCTGAATTCAATGGTATGAAGGAGTTTTTAAAATACTATCAGTCCCAGTTGCTGTACCAAAGATAGAGTGCTGTTTGCTCCGCAACATTTCTGTGACCATTGCGGTGAGCTTTAAACAAACAAAGTCCTCCCTCCACATCTTTTCCTTCCCATCTCTGGAAGAGTCTACTTCCACCAATTCCTCCACCCTGGCCTTTGTAGCCAACATCATACTTCCCACCAAAGTTACTTCAGTTACTTAGGGGCCAAACTATGTTATCTGCCCTGTATTTACTAATTACTATCAGATATTTAATGAGAAACCTCTTGTTTCCTTTCCATTATATAGCTGTAAAAATTGGTTTTGCTAATGCTCCAGTTTTCTTTGCAAAGTTGAACTTAGCTTCTAATAGTCATCATATTTTCCTTGACATTTCTAAATCTTTACAAGACCATATTTTTTCCTGCTAAACCTTTTTGTCACTCTACCTTGAATGTCCTGAATTTGGTTCTTCATTCAGTTTGGTTAGGAACATTTCTCTATTTGTTTGCTCATTTGTTTGGCATATTTCTTATTGTTAGACTTTATTTTCTGGAAATTTTTCCTGACTTGCTTCTGTGTCATAGGATTGATGCTTTTCTTGGAGGCCTTTGCATTTCTGTATCTGATAGCTGTCTGAAATAGGAAAATTCTTTCGAAAGGAACAGGTAAGACAGTAAGTAGTCTTTTCCCTACTCTTTTTTTTTTATGGCTCAAATCTTACTTATGGTTAGATTTTAATGAAGAATTAACTTAGAATGCTTAAAGATCTATTTTTAATTTGTTTCCCTTAATAAAAAAAAAAAAATCTCCCTAATGGTCCTTCACCTTGTTGTTTTGTTTCTGCATTAAGTAAAACAAAAGACGCTTGCAGCTTTTTTATTGACTGAAAGTAATGACCCTCTGACTCTTTCACTGCTTTTTCAAAGCTTGCTTTTTTTTTTTGGATACCCTGAGTCTGAAATCAGTAACTGCCCAGTGTTTCTGTACTAAACCACTATCCCAAGTGGTGCCATTTTTAACTCACACTCACATCTGTGGATTTCCTGTACAGTTCAAATTGCTCTTTGAAATTTTTTCCAGGGCTGAAAATATAAATTGAAACTGCCACCAGTGCATTTGTTTTCCAGGCAGCTTTTCTGCCAGTAAAACTCTATCAATAGAGTACTTATGAAAGTGGTGTTGAAAAGGATGGAAGATGAGTCCTCTCTTTTACCAAGCATGTAGTGACTCTCTCTAAAAAATTATAGGGGATTGCTAATCTTATTTTCTTAAAACAGCTCTTTGCTGAGTCAAGAGATTTTGTCTGAGGCATCCCAAAACTGAGACCAAGTAACAAAAACCTAGGTAAACTTCTGATTTAATCTCTGTAAATGAGGAAATCATTGCAGATATATTTTGCACTGCTAATCCAACACTAATGAACTTTTACCAAGCTTTAAATTTTTCCCCCCATTTTCAGCAAAAAGCCATGGCATAAAAAAGTGGGTTTTTTTCCTCAAGAAATCATGTATATGCTACTTTTTTTTTTCCTACAGAATGACATGATCAACAGTCCAGAAGAGGCCAAATCCTAACCAAAGTAATTTTGGTTTAGATTCCTTCCTCCATCACACTATCCTTCAGACAGTGAAACTTGAATGATAGATTTTGGGACTTAGCCAAAACCTAACAAGTTCCTTGGTTTCATAATTCCAATGCAATCCTTATGATTTCCCATGAAGTCCAACATCGTATACGGTAACAATAATTCTCATTTTCTGTCTTTGCCAGAAACTATGACTGTGACTCACCAAGTATCTTCTGGGTTGTTTTTTCATCTGTGTGCCACGGTGTTCAAATGCCAGCTGTGGCTTTTGCCTGGCCCTAGTTTTAATTTGCCACTGCCTGTACAAGTAGTTATATTTTAATAAATGAAAAGAGTTCTTACTAAGAGCCCTTATTAACAGCTTGCATGGTGTGTTGCACAGAGCAGGTATGCTGTGGCTGAAGATCCTTCATTCCAGCTGGAGTCCTGGAACTTCAAAGCATATTGTCATACATCAGCCATCTAGCAAAACAAGCACAGCAATGAGATCTCCAGTCTTGCTGCAGGCACAAATGCTGTTGTAGCTACTCTTTCCATGGTGGATGCAACTTCTCTAGCACAGTACACTGCAGCAAATATGCTGAAAATTGCTGGAATTCTCAGCAACAGGGAAGTCACTTGAACACATTGATTGATGTGTAGCTCTAGTACTTCTGCCACTCGCCAACAAAACCAACATGCTTCTGCAAATCCATAGAAGATAGCTTCACCTGGTTATCTGATAGAGCAGAGTTGTCCACAGTGGGAAATGCTGTGGCCAGTTCTGCCAAATAATTTCAATTTACTGAACTTATTGCTTCTGTTTTTCTCACAGTGAGCTTTAGCCAGTTGAACTTTATGAACGTGCTAGCTTCAGCCAGGCATTCAGGCCTCTGGATCACCAGCACTGAGAATGAAGATGATGCATGGCTAAGGGTGCCTGCATGCTACCAGCTTTCTAGATGTTTCATTATTTCCTCATGAGTATTCAAATAATAATTGAACTAAATAAGCAACAGTGAAAGGCACACAGGATTCGTTCTCGTTACATTCATCAGTTTGACTTAAAATGTATAGCACTGGAAGTGTGCTCTCTGTATGAACAGAAAGGTGGGAAACACAGAAATCCCTCTGTTCCTGTGTTCATTTTTTACAGCCATTAGAGGTCACCACAGAAACCAGTGAGCTGAAATATGAAATAGCTGGACAACTCATTTGAGCTCTACAGGGTTAATGTGAAACAGTGGTGACTTATTATAATTTACTGGGTTGAAAAATGTTGGTAATATAATTTGGACATGGAAAAACTACCAAGGAGGATGAGCTATGATTTAAGGATTATATGTTGAGGAAGACAAAATACACCAGCAAAGAACATAAAAAAGAAAAATAGGAAATCTTAGGCAATGCTTAAAAGGCATAGATTTAGGGTGACTGAAGTGATAATGAAATGAGAGCTGGATCTTCCAGCGTTAAAAGAAAATGAAGAAATGCCTAATTATCAGAGTCAAAGTTTGGGAGTAACTTTGTTTATTGTTCTTGTTAAAAAACATGTATGTTGCAATGAAAAGCAGAAACTTTACCATGCTAATGATGAGTGCATAACTTGTCTGCAAGCTCCAGTCATTGACCAAGACCCTATTGTACTGGATGGGGAGACGAACGGATAGTTCCTGTCAGTACAGAAGAGAGTAGATTGACCAAGACCCTATTGTACTGGATGGGGAGACGAACGGATAGTTCCTGTCAGTACAGAAGAGAGTAGAAGGAACTACTAGAAAGCATTATGAACAATGCCAACACATCAGAAGTCTACTTGCTGGAGTAGCAAAATCTGATTTTGTCTGCTGAGAAACCTTGAGCTGGGAATGTGCAAGTACATGTCTGACGTCTCAGACGTGGGTGGTGAAGGCTGGACAACAGAGAGAACAGAACTGTTTGCTAGGGATGATGGCAGCAAGCCCTCAGGCAGCCTGAGAAGAGCAAGGGGTTTGTTTGATGTGGCAGTGTAGGAGGAGCCAGCGGAAGAACGGAAAGGGGGGAGGGTGATAGCAACAGGCAAATAAAGTCTGCAGGAGTCTCCTATAAAGGTAAGAGTAGGGCAGCATTGCATCAGATAAAAACAAAAAAAAAAAAAAAAGGGAAATGAATGTTATAGTATAAATGCTCGTGGTGCATTAATAAACATCCAAGAGGATAACTCTGGATTGCCAGGAAAACTCTCTTAAAGGTGCTGCACATAGGAGGTTAGATTGGTGAAACTAAGGCAGACCATGTGGATAATGCTGAGCGTAGGGCGTGACAGGCAGGAGGGCGTGTTGTGAGGGACTCTACAGACATCAGTAAACTCTGACCTGGAAAGTTTGCAATCTCAAACACAGCGCAGGTGCTTAAGACAAGCACTGGCCAGCTAAAGTAGAGGGGTGAAATGCACTTGTAATGCTTAGTGGAGCTGTAGCAACAACCACAATCACAATTTACATAAGATGTTGTTGCACTGCAGGTTCCTTTTATACGTTACAGCACAGATGTATTTTAAAGTGGCATTTGAAGTAAGATGGTTGAGACACTGTCATGTCCAGACATGTGGAAAGCAGCTGAGACTACTTCTGTGCTGGTACCTAGATCTGGAGCCAGGAAAAGACTGAAGGGAACTGCATCTTCTGGTTATAGGTCTGGTTTGGGGTTGTACAGCATTTCTTGACTACCCTGCAACTAAATAGTCAGATAAATATTTACTTGCTTGCATTATCACAACCAGACTAAGGTCAATATTTTCCTTTTAAACTGTTATCTGTATACTGCATGCTCTAAATATGAGAATGTTTTTTCATGTTACATAAAGTGGGAATTTGAGCAATAAGGCTTAAGTGAGTGATAGTAACATATGTGTTGCCATGAGTTTTGGGGAGCAATCCAAGCAAGGAGAGAGGAGGCTGAAATAATAGAAAGTGGATAAATAAAAACCTTTGAAGATCAGGAAAATACAAGTAGGGCACAGAAACTCTGTCAGAAACAAATCCATCAGAAACTTTTTTCTCTTAAGAAAGCTGAATGACAGAAAGCACAGACACACTGTGAGACAGATGTTCTCTCTCTTTGCTATGAGACATCCTCAGTCCCTTGGACCAAGCTGGAGAGACACCTCATCCCTGCACAAGACTGTCCTGTGCAGTAGAGCTGTGTTGGGGACTTATTCCACAGCATCACTGTTTTTCAACTTACAGCTTTTTCCCAGTAGTGCAGCAAGTCTTCTTCCTGCAAATGAAATCAATACCTTCTTTCTACCCCCCATGGACACAGAGAACAATCAGCTCTGTATACAGGAAGGCTGCTGTCACACTGTTCTCATCTTCTCCTTCTAGACTAAACAGAACCAATTCTCTTGACCTTTCCCCATGCAGCATGTTTTCCATACCACTTACAATTTTTTGCTCTTCTCCTCTGGACTCTCTCCAGCTTGTCTCTATCATTTTTAAAGTGTGGTGCCCAAAACAGGACAAAGTACTCAAGCTGAGTCTCTCTGGTGCCAACAGAGTAAAACAGAACAGCAATCCACATCTTACATAAGATACTCTCAATATTCACTACAGTGAGATTCATCTTTCCTCGGCCATAGGATACAGCTCACTCTTACTCACTTTAGGGGCTATATAGTCATCATATTTCTTTCTTGTCCTGCATCCTGCATAAGTATTTCCCATTTTGTGTTCATGCCATTGATATCTGTGGCAAATTACACTTGTCTGTTTTCCTGAATTTGCACTATATGTCTCAGATTGTCCTTCCTGGCTCTAACACAGTCTTCCAAAGTGCAGGCACTTCCTATCTGCTGGTGTAACTTGAAGATCCACCACTTCATCTTCCAAATCACTCCTAAAAATATTGACTAGAACAAAAAGTGACATCTGTTCCATGTGTATGCTATGGTGAACTCATCTTCACTGTATTTTACTAGTTTACTTTTGAGAAAAGCATGTAGGACTGTGTGGAAACCTTCCTTAAAATCAAGATTTAGAAAGTCTATTGCTCCATTCTTACACCCCTAAGACAATTGCTCTGTCAAGAAAAGTGAGATGGATTTGTTTCTGATAAATCTATGCAGCATTGTGTTATCACTGTGTAATGGTCAAGGTGTTCACTAGCTGATTATATGTTGTAGTATTTCAGGATTTGTCTGGTAACACAATTATCTTTCTAGGCATCTACAATTTATAGGCTCCTACTTTTACAGATAGGTGTTATAGCAGACATTCTCTCACCCTGGTACCTTTCATCTCATTCTCCATTTTCTTTAAAATATTTGTTGATAATTTAGTGATTGCTAGCTGATAAAGTGTTGCTAGGTGTGTATCCTGCCTGTTCCTGTTAATAAAGTGTTTGCATTTGATGACTACATGGTTTGATACACTTTACTGAAAGAAAGGTGTCCATATCACACACTGAGAACTGAAATCTCCAAGGACTTGACGAAATACTGTGACATGAAAATCAATCTGATTTTTCAGTCCTTACTAATTAGGATCCCTGGAAGGGTACTGGAGATGCTTAGTCAGAAGCATGCAGTGGAAAGGGGATTCCTGTTTGGATGGTTCAGCAGACATTTTGCTTATGTTAGGGCTAATGCTAACAAATACGCAGGTGAATTTTTAAGGGTGTGTATAGTAATGAGAAGTTAATTTTTATCTTCATATACTTTTCTTATCCTCTTCATATTTTCTTTGATCGTTGTTTAACATAATGTAACATCTAAAATTCTGGTTACAATTTATCTGACTAGTTAGTTTAAGGATTAGCAGTATTTCCTCTCTTTATTGGTTATCCCACCTCTGCCATTGTAATGTATTCCCATTTACCCCAAATAGATTGGGAAGTGTAAGTCTTTAATAAGTGCTATGCATTAAACTGCTCCCTCTTGGAGTAACAGCAAGCATTACTTTGTGTTGAACGTTCCTGCTCACTTGTCTTAAAGGTTACTTAATTAAAACACAAGCGAAAGAAGAATGTCCCTGCTCTAGCCAAACACAAAATGCCATCCTAAAATAGAACTAAAACCCTCACTTTGATGTGACAATGCTCAGGTTCAATTCAGAAGTAAGTGAAAATCTTTTTGTAGAGCACAGGGGGAACCTGACTATCTCAGCAAAAAGATATTTGTTGCATCATTCCTCAGCACCTCCTGCTGGCTAAGAGACAAGGAGAGCTTTCATTGGTATGAGAGCTAGCTGAGCGTAGCTGGCGTATAAAATCATGGGCATAAAACTGGGTGATACTTTGGCTACTTTACTCAGAAAGCCAAGGGTTCTTGTGACATTGTGAGTAGAGGTGTCAAACAGAAAGAACAAGTTTGTACGGGCCCAAAGAAAAAAACGGAGAAGTAAGCAAGTTATAAAAAATATTCCTCTAGGTCTGATTATTCATATTTCTCTACATATCAAAAATAATACTGCAGATACAATCAGAACTAGATCAGAGCAAATGATTTTAAGGTGAAATAAGAAACAAGAAGAAGATAGAATCAGTAAAAATGGCATGCTGTAAAACACAGAATTGCTGCAACAAAATGATATATAAGAAGGCTCTTCTTTTGTTGTCATTTATATTTCCATTTCAAATATGATGGGGTAAGGGGAATATTGGTTTGGGGTACAAAGCTGTAAAACTAACTTTACTGTAACCCCAAAGTGTGGCTTAGTATCTGAGGATGTATATAAAGTGAGTATCAAAATAAACTACTGGTGTTAACCTTCTGCATCTATTCAAAATGAAAATTTCGGGGAAATTTGCCAGCTATAAAAAAATAAACATTGCTGGTTAATGTCCCTGGACCAGAACGAGCTCAGCGTGAATAGATTTTATTTACATAAGTGCAGAAGCAGGTTCCATTTGCTATTAGATCTTCTAAGGTAAACTTTCTTATATAAACTATGGAATCTCCCACTAAAATAGTACAGTGAAAGAAGGCCAAAATCTGGGGTTAAATCACAAAGGCTGTATTTGTTCTCTGAAACACACACAAAACCTCATACTTTTGCTGCTCTGTTCATCCAAGGATTACAAAGGCAACCATCAGTTATAATAATGTCTATTTCTCCATTATATATCCTGACACAATAGGAATGGACCTGCAGAGCAAAACAGATAGCACCAAGGAGCCCACAGTTTGGGTTTTTTTGCTGTGGACAAGGTTTAATCCATTCCTGATGATTGGCCTGCATCAGATGATACGCCGCTGGAGTATGTCCTCCAGCTGAGCACAAAAAAGGACCCAGCTAGCATGCGGTGAGTCTGCTCCATGATGCGAACCAAAGGACAGTAATTGGGGAGGATGAAGGAGTACACTTCAAAAGCATGCCCTGATCTGAAATAAAGTAGAGTCACACCCAGGGAATTAAACCCTACCCAGCAGCCCAGTGCGCGAGGCAGGTTTCATTAACCCCATTCCCCGGGTGGCAGGTGGCGGTACAGCAGATTTACATGAAAAGGAAGTGGCAGAACCATGACAAGGCTGAATAACTCACTGTCTAGAGACACTGGGCACTGTGGGGCACTGTGTCTGCGGTGAATGGACACGGCACAGTGGTGTACTAGTGAACTGATGCAGATAATCTATATCAAGGAAAACAAAGCACAAACAGAAATTAGAAGGTCTGGTTTGATTAACTGATACATGAATTATCGTTCAGCCTTACCAGGGTCAGTCATAAGGAGGACAACAATTACATTAGCTGTGATGAGTAGCAACTTAGAAATGGATTGTGATCTAAATCACTTAAGTGTTTTAAGTGAGAAATACGAGGGTAAAAGAAACTGCAGCCCCAGGCTTGGCATTGTCAGATGCAGCACATTCTCTTGGTTGCTGGAAGAGAAAACTTTGCCCCACTGGCAGCCCATCCACATTCATCAAGGCTACATCAAGAAATATTCAACATTAGACCTTCAAGGGGAATTCACAGAACCCAATTATTAGGACTCCATTGCTATCAGTTCATTGACTTCACCACCACAGAAATGTGTATGTTATTTTAACCAGCAGTAACAGCTAATAATGTCTTATTTTGTATGATGCATTCTGTTGTTATCATATAAGCAGAGCTTGCCATTGCTATTTTTGTATGTCCTTCTGCTATTTAATATCTGATAAAGCACCTATCCAGACTGAGTATGATATCAGCTGGATATTTAATTATTGTGTGGCTGTACTGGAAAGTGATGCCAGAATATATATACACCCCTAATGTGTCAGTGTTGGTTTTGGGCTTAACCTGCATTTTTTACCAGTGAAGAAGTCTCATAAGTATATTAAAGACATAATTCTGGAGGATTCTAAAGCAAAGAGCTACCATAAAGTCAGTGGGCACGGAGAATGACCCAATTCATTGGTAAACTCACCAGGGAAGCAGCCTGATTAGAATAAGTTCTGAGATGTCTCTCATTTTTTCAGCAGAAGGAAACTGCAAGAACTTGTCATGAGATATGGCCTCAACCATAATCAAACTGAAAGTCATTCAGTCAATCTAAAAATATCTCCAAATAAAGAGCCATGTCTTTATCTTCTCTTCATGAATCCAAATGTGCTACACCTAGAGGAACAAAGACTTTAAGTTTCCACAAAAGATCTTTTTTACTTTGTCCTAAGTGATTTTAGAAGGAAGAAGTTTTGAATGCTGTATCTGCGTTTGCTTTTCTCAGTGTTAACATTCTTTGATCGTTATATTAAGACAATTGGATATGAGAGTTTTTTAAAATATTGTATAACTACCTTTTAAAATATTAGCATCTGATTCTTGCTAAAAAGTTGTGGTGAATCTGTTGCTGTTCTATACAAAAAAAAACCCACTCAGGTTCCTATCTCAACTTGCATGTTCATCAAAGTTCCTTTACAACTGATGTACAGTTCAACAAGAATGTGAGCTGCCATTGTTTCAAAAGTCACATCAACTCTGCTCAAAGGATTGAGCAGGGTGTCCTGCCACCATGGTCAGAGATGCTGTAATTCTCTCTGTAGTTCCTTCCTTTCACCTCCATAGTCAAGGTCCAGTGCATGATGCTGTCAAGTCACAAACATGCAAGGCAATAAAATATGAAGCCATACTGAGATGCTGCATTTATAGAACCTGTAGCCTGATTATAAATTTGTCTTTCTCTGTTCGATATTTCCTAAATTCTCTTTCATCCTTCTTAGCACATTCTTCCAGGAGACACCTCATTTTCAAGACTTTGGTAGGCTACTAATGCACCACGATAAATACTGACCAAATGGTATTATTCAAACCCAGAAAACAGTAAGTTGATGAGGTTGTCATGAAGACTACGAACACACTGTATGGTATTTTAGAAGACAGAAAGAAAATTGTTTCAAGGTTTCCATAGGAAAGAGTTCAGTAGTGCCATTTTCCTTATACTCTATTCACATTTACCGACAACTGAACAAAGTTGAGCTTATGGAAACCAGCAGCCTTCTCTCAGTTTCTAGTTTGTCATCTTCAGACACCTACCTGTCCTCCTCTGGTAATTATAGACCCTACTCAAGAGTCAGTTTGTCTTCATTGATAGTTCTAGGCTGCATGTGCAGCTGTACCATGCCTTTGTGACTAAACACCATGCCTCACTCTAGCAAAGTTTAAATTCAGAATGTTTTTTTTCTCATCAAGTATACTCTGTAGCTACAAAATTATAAAGCTGGTCATTCAGTATATTTCTTCATTTTTCTTTTTTTTTGTATCAGAGAATTAGAACAGTTGATTCATACTTTGTAAATTAATTCAGAGAGTTCAGTTGTTGATTTTAGGAATTTTTAAATCACTTAGACTCTAATCTGTAAAGCAACAAACCCAAGCTAGGATTTTAGAAAGACAGCCTACACACACACACACCCCCCCAAAAAAATAGGTTTAATTACAAAACCTTAAGAACAAAATGTTTACTTCTCCTAATTCCCCTTCATTTATGGACAGTCAGATTTTCTTGACCTTTGCCTCTAATTCAAAACAAGTGTTTAAGAAGTTTCCTTCTATATTACCTTAGTTGCTTTGTGCCTAGAATCAAGACAATGCTTGGAACCCACATTACCTACAGACTCAAGATTATCCCATTGACTTCCTAGAATAATTCTGTAAGGTTTAATATCTTTCAAAGACATTTGTCTGTTGTCAGGCTTGCATAGCATTGCTGCACATTGCTAGGATACAGTAAATGTTTTTAGAAGTAAAAGACCTCCCCTTTTTCCTATTGCTATCTAGAAAATAAGACCAGATTTTACCCTCCGATATGCGAGTGCAGCTCCCCATGGAATAAACGGAGTTCTGCATGTGTAAAAGGGTAGACTTTGGCCTTAATGATTTATAGAGCTATAAAAACATAAGCAGATAGCTTAAACAATGTTTTCTGGAACTTAGGTCTGAATCCACCCCCCTACCAAAAGTTTCATCTTTAAATGGTATTAGTATCCTTTGGAATATGATTTTGAATAATTATTATTATTCTCTTTTAGGTCTTAGGATTCATTTGACCTTTGGTCCAATTTGTCAAAGGTAAAATTTACATTTGCAACAGCAAGCCAAAATAGTTCCCTTCCCTCTTCTTCCCTTTCCTATCACTTTTTTGGATGGGTTGGGCAATAGAGGAGAGAACTCAGGAGCAGAAGTGCAGTACCTGCTAACTCAACATCTCCTCGAAGTTGCAATAGAGATTCTCCCGCTGTCCAGCAGAAGGGTGATAATCTGGGAGTGGAGCATGCTGGTTTGGAATGACACCAAAGGCAGTGACCTAGAAACCTTCTGTAGGAGGGAAACAACACAGGCTGCAAGCTGCAATAGTAAATTACTTGGACTTTGCGCAAGTGGGTGAATCTCATTTCTTTTCTGACTTGTCATGGTGTCCCAGAATATTCTTACTGTCTTCTTTCATTGTTGAAAATAATTCTCCTATCTCCTGGGCAGTCACTGAGGAGCCCCCCATTAGCATCTTGAGAACTGTGTAGCATAATATATTTATCCTAGGCCTACTTTTTATTTACAGTCTGGTTTTTCCACTCTCAAAACAGAATTATCCCAAAATAAACACCAGACAATGAGAATCAAAAGCATGTGTAATAGCCATGCCATTTCGTAACTACTTGCTACATCTTTGTTTGGCACACTGGACATTGTTTAGCAGAAACACGGTAGTATCACAAGGTCCGAGTCTCCACAACTTAATCCATCCCTAACAAAGGATAGAATTCATATTACCACAGACTTCTGTACAAATGAGTTTCAAGAAAAATTACAAATAAGTCCCCTCAATGGTGAATAAAATGTAGCTAATTATAAAGAGGGGAAAATAATGTAAAAAAAAAACTTCTCCCCAAAGTTTTCTCAATTATTATTTTTTTTTCTTTTTACAAAACAAACACCTTCACATGTGCAAGATGCAGTCGCTTTGTTCTCTTGGCTAGGTCCTTCACCAGCTCAACTTTGATCATGTTCATAAACTAAGCAGGGCTAAGCCTGCTCATCAAAGTGTCTCAGTGGGGAGTTCTCCAACAGAAGCAGAGGTGCTTGCAAGCAGTGTTTTAATGAATGTGGAAGGAGCACTCCTCTTGGACTCATGGGCCCACGCTGAATCTTAGGAAAAATTGTACTACCAGGAAAACTACTGCAACCAGTACCTAAAACAAGTGGTAATGAAACACTGCTCTGTAATTCATAGGTGCAAGCGACAGGTACATATGGATCACCTGAAAAAGTAAGAACTTGGGAGAAAATTATAATTCTGTTCCCATGAGGCTGATCCTACTGTTTTGCAAAGCAGACCAAAACTCTAACATCTCCCTCATAGTTCAATGCCACTTAAAGGTCCCCTGATAATTCTTCTAGTTTAACAATATGTTCTGAGTTGAAGTGCATGAAACATCATCTCTCTTCTAAACCTTGCTGTGAACTGGGGCCATTCAGTATCTTTTGCATCCTCTAGAGTAATTCCACTGCTTTCATGCACTTACAGTCCTCTTCAGTTGCACAAAACCCAATGACTTGCAGCCAAAAGTACAAGAAGAGAGTATAAGTAGCATGAAGATGTTCTTTTAAATATCCCTGGGGAAGTTATTCCCAGTTGTATGTCTCCTCCTTCTTTGAAGAATGTTATTGATGTTGCAAGACCAAGAGCTGTTCTAATGGGAACTACATATGACAGTGGAAATTCATATTCTAAATCTAGTCTAGTAAATTAAACTATTTAGGGATAATTCTCTGTTCTCATAAGTTAATGTGAGCTCATGATTTACATGCTTTTTGTTTGGCTTCCTCAGCCTCCCTGCTACTCTAGGACAAGGGAGCCTAAGCTACACAGCTTACTGACAGCAGTCAATAGATGATTGGCCATGCTTCTTCTCTAGGAGACATCTGAGGAGCAAAGGCC
This sequence comes from Heliornis fulica, assembly GCA_013399135.1. Classification (NCBI taxonomy): domain Eukaryota; kingdom Metazoa; phylum Chordata; class Aves; order Gruiformes; family Heliornithidae; genus Heliornis; species Heliornis fulica. Next base: position 84,111 of record VXBZ01012731.1, on the reverse strand, counting down.
AAAACTGGCAGAAATGAGGTTAAAACAAAAACAATATGGATAGTTATAGGAGAGTTATCAAGCCTATGTCTTTAATATTACAGTAAGGATACAACCCACTGTCCTGCAAAATGAGCAGGCAGCACTGTCACCTGCCATATGTCCTGGGTAATTAGAATATTACTGATAAGGAAATAACAGATCTTATTATAGTGCTTTAATCACAATGAACAAGCCAATTGCCTTTTTAATTAGCTTAGTAAATACCATCCGCTAAGGCTAAATTTGTGACAATTGCCATATGCAATAGAGACTGCAAGTTTATCAGTACTCTCCCTTACTCTTAGCCCAAGTGATGCCATTGATACCTAACCAACAGAACAATAGATTTTGAGCTAAGACATTCACTACACCATGAGGTGGTTGTAAGTACTTTTTAAAGCTTTATTTGGCAATTTTTATGCCTCCTTCCTCTTTCAACTTGGCTGCTGTATTAAAAGCTTTGGGAAATGGCTGACTTGGGCCTGTAGTACACTTATCTCACAAAATAGTTCTTGGGTCTTTTCCCAAGGTACGCGATGCTGACACCTGTCCCCCGTTGGGGGGGCAGTGTATTGCCTCAGAGCCACCAGTCAGAAGGTATGTATTTCCTGGCTGGTGTGTGTGTGTGTGTGTGTGTGTGTGTGTGTGTGTGTGTGTGTGTGTGTGTATGTGTGTGTGCACGCTTGTGACTGAGCCTAGAGGGATATGCATGCTGGCCTGCTGTCTGCATCTGAGAGGTCTAGGCAGCTTTTCAAGATCTCAAGCGAGCTAGACAGGATATGTTTACTCCCCAGCGCAACTGGTTTGGCGTTCCTAATTACTATTGCTGGGAAGGAGGCATTTGCAATAGGAATGGGACTTGCAGTAGGCAGGAGGAAGAGAGAGGCATCGTTTATTCTTAATAAGATGGAATCTTTACTGGTTTGTCCACTTATTTGTGTTGATGACATTTGATCCACAAAGAATGAAACTAAGCTAGCAGTAAATTACATCAAATACATGAGCTCAATTTCTGCTTTCCCTGTATAAGTCTTTTCCAGTTGTGGTAATTTTAAGTGTTACTTGAATCCATTGCAGGTAGTGACTCCAGGCAATTGAATACCTGAAAGAATTTTTTTTTTTTTTTAATGACATCCACCAGGTCAGATCTCTCTAGGTGTTGTGAACGTGCTGTACTCAACAGGAGGGACAACTTCATCTTTCTTGAGGTTTGGTGATACAGTAAGGCTTGGTTGCTTTTCAAGCCAGACTCACTAGATATGCACAGAATTGTTATTACAAAACTTGCGGTTGTGTTCCCCTATACTACAGGATATTTCTCCTGTGAACACAGAAAAATCTTCGTTTAACACAGATTCCAGAGTAACAGCCCATAATAACACTCTCTACAAACAGCACTGAATGAGGAGATGGGAAGTTCAGATTAAAAGAATACGTATATTTGCATTTCAATAGCTCTTTGTATTGAATCACTTTAACACACTGATAACCCGATCCTACTTCCATTGAAGCAAATGGCAAAACTCCCACTGAGGTCAGGGGGAGCCTTGATCTGACCCAATTCATGAATGGACAGATTTTGGTACTCTAACTTCTACTGAATAAACTGTTCCGCCTATGCAATTCCACTTAGCTACTTACTTTTAAAGCATTGTTCGCTCTCAGTGTCTGTTCTCAAGCTCATAACACTCCTTTGAAACTCATCAGTAAAAGTGATGTCTATTCGCAGCAAAGAAAATGTATTAGTAGTGCATAACTTCTAGCTACTCTTTAAGTGGTTATGAAACATTTCTGATAATACATTTGTAATTTTGATGGGTTTATGACCTGATGGTTTTACGACCTTTTTATGACTCTTCACTATTTCTTTCATGAGATCACTCAATTAAATCATATGCATAGTTTATCTTTGCTGACTGGATGATAACATTTTAAACACAGCTCCCAAGTAACACTAAAGAACAAGTTTTTGGTATGACTCTTCACAGCAGTGGCTGGAAAGTTTTGTAACTGCCTTTCTGTATATCTGAGATTTTGCCCAATACTCTGAATAAGCCAAATAAGAACAGGTAACCAGAATTCAAGGATTGGTGCTTTCTTTTTCACAAAAAAATAATGTATTTCAGAACCTTGCCATGCAAAACCACAACAATTTCATTTATTCTCTTAGATGATGTAGGGGACAGTATTTTGAAAGCAGAAAGGCAAATTCACATTTGACTAACAGTGAAGATCTCAAGAACTGAATAAAAAACTATAGTTGTCTGTTAGAAACCTCTCCACATATTAATTTATATATTTACTTATATTGTACATGTTACACATAGCATTAGAAATTTTTTCAAGGCTGGGGTAGTTTTTTGTAAGTAAGATAATGCTCTGCCTCTAAACTCTATGGTTTATCCTCTTTGTTCTTTCTTCCTGCCAAGGACACATCCTGTTTTGCCACCACCGTGCCTACCAAAGAGATCAGGGAGCAGTGGGTAACATCATTGACCATGGAGAGAGTGGAAGTGATATCTGAGATTGGCCATAATCATTCAGCATCTGTGATGCTGCTAGAGGGTGCATTTTTCACTGCCACAGCTTCCTTGTATAGTCATGCATTTTCATCAATGTCCAAAAATACTGAGAAAAACTCTTGCTTTAATTGTCATAATAAACAACAGAAATGACAGAAACCTCATGAGATAACTCAGATTTACAATGCAAAAAAAAAAAAAAAGATTCAGATAACCCAAAGAGTCATAAAGTAAAACCAAACTCAAAATTTCTAGAATCATCTATCCCTTGTATTAAGAAAAGATGATTAATGTTGTGAACTTTGTAAAAGTAGGTCTACAAAAGAATGATGAACTAAAAAGACTAGTAAAAACTAGAACTTTTCCCCTAACAAATGTGAATATTTGGACAGTAACTTTCTGGTTACAACTCTGCAGGAATTACTTTACATTCAGCAAATACTGATAATAAGTATAGAATCAGCAGGACCCAGAAAACAATCTGCTCCAACACTCCTTTCTTAAACAATTTATTGTAATAAAAACACTGAGATTTCTTCAAAGTAAATACAAAATTTGTTCAAGCTCAAACAACAAACACAAGGACTTACTCTTATTGTCAGTACTATTGTCATGAGAATTGCATAAGACAGCATGTCAAATATATCAAAATCAATTAAATGTAAGGTCCAAAATCACTGCAACTCTGTGGTTGCATTAAGATTCTGGCTTTTTTTTTTTAATATGTTTTCATCTGCTTCATTTTTTTTTTCACTGTAGCATTATTTCAGTATAAATCCTCAATTTTGTCTTCACTGGGATAAACAGCTACTAAGATTAAGTTGCACAATTAATTTATGCTCATCTAAGGGGTACAATCTGATAAAGTCTGGTGAAAACTATCAATAATCTTTTATCTATTGGCTATGAACTTTGACCGGTCATGGTGATTGGGGAAAGTGCCCAGAGATGGGAGGAAAGCAAATGTTGCTTTAGAGGCAACTACAAGGCAGTCAGCCTCACCTTGATCCTTAGAAGGTGATGGAGCAGCTAATGCCAGAGACCATTGCCAGGCACATGAAGGACAAGAGATTGATCAGGAATAGTCAGCACATGTTCACAACAGGAAAGTCATGTTTGATCAAGCTAACAACCTTCTGTGAAGAAATTACTATGATGGTAGACCAGGAGAGAGCAGCAGATATTGTCTATTTTGACATCAGTACAGCTTTTGTCACTGTCTCCCATAGGATTCTCATGGAGAAGCTGATGAAGTATGGGCTGGATGAGCAGTCAGGGAGGTGGACTGAAAACTGGCTAAACTGCCAGACCCAGAGGGTGGTGATCAGTGTCAGGAAGTCTAGTTGAAGGCCAGTAACTAGCAGTGTAACACAGGGGTCAACAACACATCTGATCCTCTTTAATATCTTCAATAATGACCAGGATGATGCAGCAGAGTGTACCCCCAGCAAGTTTGCAGATGGAATACCTGATACACCAGAGAGACATGCTGTCATTCAGATCCAACAGGGAGCATCTTTGTCCCTGAACTGCTACAACATTTTGCCCTGAAGCACAATGGAAAGCACTGGTAATTATTTTAAAAGTCTCACATAGAATGAGACAGGCTAGCCCATGGGAATCTCTTTCATCCCACATCATTCTTGCAGGCCACAGCTCTGCCTTACTCCAAAAGAGAAGCAGCTGTCAGGCCAGGTTCAGTTCAGGCTCTGGAATTTGCAAAACGTGAAAAATGAAGCTGGTGAAGGGTCTGGAGTACAACTCCTACAAGGAGCAGATGAGGGAGCTTGGGCTTTTTAGTATTAAGAAAAGGAGGCTGAGGGGAGACCTTATTGCCCTCTGCATCTACCTTCAAGGAGGGTGTAGAGAGGTGGGGATCACTGTCTTCTCTCAGGTAACAAGCGATAGGACTAGAGGAAATTGTTACAAACTGCACCAAGGGAGATTTAGGTTAGACATCAGGAAGAATTTCTTTACTAAAAGGTCACTTCCAACTCAAGTGATTCTGATTCTGTGAAAAGATAATGATCCCTGTAACATGCTCTAGGACTTTGATGTGAGCTTTTTTAAGTTTGGGTTTGGGTGTTTTTTGTTTGGTTTTTTTTTTGTTTGTTTTTTTTTTTTTAGTTTGTTTTTTCCCTTAAATAATAAAGAACTAGAAAATAGTGGGAGGGTTCTTGCTGAAGGGCCCATAACAGTTGATGAGATGTGACTGTAGGGTCAGTAGGTTGCTAGACATCTGTGCCATGACTAGGTATGGAAGTTATTATTAGGATTTAAACCCATGATACATGTTAGTTCATGTCTGGTAACAATCATGAGGTAAAGTTCAAGGCCACATCTCTATGAAATTACAGATCCAGTTTTAGGGTTCCTGATACCTGTCATACGGTCCAAAGCACTGATCTGATACCACTTCACAGTGCCACATCAACCATGTTCAAAAATAATGACCAATCAGCTTCACACTGGCAGGTATTGTGCTGGTTCACTTATGATGTACCACCCTCCCTGTGGTACACCATAGATTTCTTTCCCTGTCTCGATCTCTGTCCTTTATTTCCAAAAGTCATTGCCCCCAGATGTCCCAACATCGCATCATGGCTGCTGGGATGTGACTGCCCCCTTTTCATGCAATGCCTTCACATGCAAAAGTGCAAACTTTATGTCTCTAATGCACAGTAAAACGACTTGAAGCTTCAAAGGAATGACATTACCTTTCCTTTTACTATGAACAGTGGCTGCAAATTCATAGTATTTATACCTGTGTTGTTCAATTTTTTAAGCATATAGCACTAGATAATTTGTATAAAAATATTTTTATACTAGATTCCAGGAAAAAAGTGGCAGATATTGATAAAAATATCTGATATATCTGAATATATTGATAAAAGGTTACTTGTTTTTCACTAGGTAAATAGTCAGCACATGAACAGTAGTATTGGGCATCTTTCCTCAGAATTAGAACTATCATATGCTGGGTGTCCTAGAAAAAAGAACAAAAATCTTCTTTAACAATAATTGTAGGTGGGAAATCTGGGTGTCACTAAATACAAGATACCACTTTAAAGTAACGAATACCTCTATACAAAGACTATTCCTGCACGAGGAAATTGTAACTCCAACAACATTCAGTTCTACTGTGAAGACCTCTAATATTGTATCAGAAGAAACTTGGCAGTGAAGTACAAAGATAAGAGAAAGATGCCTTTGAGACTGCTTGCTTCAGCATATTTCAAATGGGTTTTGGCACCAGTCCTAGGAAATCAGTTATCTTTGGGAAGGTTGCACCTGAAACTTTTGTGATATCTAGAGCTGGTATGCCATTTTCCAGCAATGATCACCACAAAACTCAGTTTTCAGGTACTTGGAACTTGATGTATACGCATTATGATACAGATTTAATCATACACTATCTTTATATCTTCCCCCTACAAGATGGTAATGGCAGTCTCTTGCGCTGCATCAATACTATGCAGTAAAGAAAACCTCAGCTGCAGAACCCCTACCAAGGTTGAAAATGGGTGGTAAAAGACAGAAAGATCTACAGAAGTAGTATCTTCAAGATGGACATTGGGCTGAGGATTTAAGCTGTTCTAATGTGCTTCTACTGTGTACTTTCTCAAAGTGGATCAAATCATTCACCATTTCAGATGGTTAGTAGTTGTCTTCATCTTTTGATGAAGAATATCATGTGATTTGGAAAATAGCTGAGCTTTTTCATCTGTAAGCAAGGTTAAGGGGAGCTGTACTTGAATATACATCATGCCAGATAACATAAAACTCTTAAAAATCAGGTCTTGGACAGCTCTAGTCAGATGCATAAAATCAAGAGATTATTCTAGCTTAATTTATCCACGCTCTGGTTCCTCATCTCTAAATGGAAATAAATGCAGTTTGCTTCACAGCACTCTGACAAAGATATGCACCAATTATTTTCTGAAACTCTCTAATACCACCACAGCAAAGCCTGTGAGGAAATTACTAATTCTAGTTTTAGAAGGGGATATAGTTAAGAAGGCATCCAGCCACACATTGGACAAGGAGAATGTAACTTAACATTGCTTAGTATGTTACATGAGTGCAGCCCATCAGATGTACTGAATCAGGCAAGGCTCCTCTTAAAAGTTTATGTGAGATTGCATAATCAAAAATAATATTATAATGTATATGTAAGATAATGAATTAATCCTAATTTCCTAGCATGAGTATTTCATCTGGAAGCCTTAGTCATCTACTTTTTTAAACACGTTTTGTTTTTAATCACTGATGCTACCACTCTGCTCCTCCAGAAAGTTTTTTCTTCCAAGTGACTCCTCCACAGCTCAAGAACTGACAGCAAAAGATAGTATGACTGGTTGAGTCTTACCGTGTTCACTGCTAGACCTCCAAAACATCTAACAAAAATATCATAGATGTGTTTCAGAATAATAGAAAGGACTAGGCCAAGTTGTTAAAGCCCATGTCATATCCACTTTATGCAACTTGGAACAAACCTGGGAGATTGTACAAAGAGATTCAGACCTTCAACTGAAGGAATCAGGCAGGTGAAACTGGAGAAGATTGAGACTGGCTTAGAAAGCATCCATTCATCTACCACTCAGTTACTAATGAAAACCTCTTGATACTCCTCCCTACATGTTTTGGGAAAGAATGGCATCTACTTTATCAGGTCAGGTTTCACTCAATGTATTGGGAGGATTTAATTCCTACCTGTAACAAGGGGAAAAGGCACAGGATAATAATTTGCAGTCTTTTATCTGACTGACAGAAGTTGCAGAATGCTCTGAACTTCTTGCCCTATGTCCCAGCCTCCTGTCCTTGCGCAACTATGACTCCCCACAGATGGAAATCTCCCAGTTACACCATTCCACGCCTCACTCCAGCCACGTTCGTTCAGAGGTAGTCTTTGATGTTCTTATTTATATCATGGGGAACTATGATATAAATTCTGAAGCGGACTTATTAGACTTATTCCGTATGATTATTTTTTCATGTTGAAATAAAATATTGTTCCAGCAATTTAGTGCTACTGTATTTGGATCTAGTTTAATGTTGCTTCATATCCTTCAAATCCAAGGCAAACCAAGTGCAACCAGAGTGAGTAGGGTCTGAATTAGGAGCACAGTACAAAAAACTGGACTTTGCCTTAGGAAACAGGACTGTCAGGCTGATAGGTACTGGAACAATGTTCACCAGTCTTTAAAAACAATCCACCTGTGCACATATTTCTACTTTATTCTCCATCCAAAACTACTGTCCTGTTCTCTAACTGCTGCCCCTGCTGAATACCATCTTTATACCACCTTTACAGAGGACTTTGTTTCAGTGTCACAAATTTAAAAACTAAACATATCACTTTTTAAAAAATCAGAATAGCCATATACGTTCCATTCCAAGGACCTGATTCAATACTTTTAAACACTTTAGTCTCATCACCCAAATTTCAAGCTAAGATCAGAACACTTACTAGCATTGTGAAAAATGCTACCTCTGATAGATATTAAATAGAATATTAAATGTAAAAATAGAAATGTAGCATTGACATAATAAAAAGTCCATTCCATTTCAGGGAAGGATTCCATCCATCTGTTTGGTTTGGTTTTTTTTTTACAATAAAAAAAAATCTTGCCTGCTTTAAAGTTCTCCCACTGTTGACTAAAAGGAAAGATTATGTTTCTGTAAAGTTTTAGGCTTACATTCTTAGTGAAGAACCAGAACTTTCCCACATGTTGTCTTTGGAAATGAAAAGTCTACAAAAAAAAGGGAGAACTATTCCTTCTGCCTCAGCACATCACTGAGTATAGGAATTTTGCCTGGATTAGAAGCAACAGTAGAATGGTTGACAAAGACAGTCAATAGATAAATAAGCTAGGGTAATTACTCTGCCTTCTTCAACCATGACCATTTCAGATAGCGTTTCTGTAGGAGAGCTCTCTCCTTCTACAAACATCATTGTCAACACTCACAAGAACTGAACGATCTCACGGGTGTCTCTGCTTCAGTGTTATCTGCCATCAAGGGGTTACTAAGATCTACTTGCAAATCATTCAACATCAGCTACATGTAGATCATCCCAGAACCTCTTGAGAGCTTTCCTTCTCCCACTCTCTAGACTCAGAAGCTCCTAGTTTCCATTGCTCTGGCCAGGGTTTCTCAGCACCTTTGTCATTCAAATGTCAGGGGAGTAGTTTAGGGCCAGTTTAATGAAATCAGTAGTAAGTTCTCCTTTACTGTCTCTTTCCCTTTCACCTCACAAACCCCACGTTAGTCATCCCCATCCCCCTGGCCTTGGAACAGCCCAAGGGTGAGTGTCTCTGGTCTTGTCCCAGAGATTTACACCACTTGAGAGGACTGTGCAGCTCTCTGCCCTCGGGTCAAATAATGGTATTTTTAACAAATCATTGCAAATATTTTTCTATCCCCTTCTTCCCTTTCACTATTGGCATCAAGCATCTCACCCTTCTACTCAGATTCAGTGCAAATAATGCAATAGCTTTATCACAAAAGAGACTGTGTGAACTTTACCCATTAGCACAAATAACACTGTATCTGCTTATTTAAAAAAAAACAAAAACAAAAACAAAAAAACTCACAAACCAAAACCCTTTGAATTCAGTATGAATCATATGATAAACTTCAATTCTTCAATGAACTGTTAGGTCAAGATGAAAACCAGAAGTCTGACTAATAATGGTACAATATTGGAAAAAAAAGTTAAAATCCAAACCGAAAATTTTCACAGCCCCAAAATTTTTAAATACTGGTTATTTATTCTCTTTAATGCTGCATGTCCTCTAGAAATATACCATATTTAATTGAAGTATGGTACAACTGAAGTAGAGAGAAAGCACAATTTGTCAGTAAGATCATGAAAACTGCACCAAAAATTTTAAATACCTGCCCGACCCCTGAGGAGAATAGTGCTATCAAATTTTCTGTCCTGTACATGACAGAGGTTTTATTGTTTCTTTAATCTGCTCCAGTCTGCAGGTAACAGTGTGATTAAGATACTACCTTTAATGGACAGCTTTCCAAGGTACACTGCTCACCCTGGAACCAAATGTACACTGAGAGTGAGAAGAAGCAGTAAAGGGGTAGACTGTTGCAAATTTTTGCTATTGTGTTTTGGGGTTTTTTAAGTAAAACATTTTAATTGGTTAGTTGGCTGAATGGGCTATGTATCTGCCAAAGGAGAAACATGTTGTCTGTTATGCAACATAGGGACTACCATCTTTTGCTACTTAATACAGTGAAAAATAGACTGTGTAATATAAATATCTATAGGATAAATAAATACGTTACATGTATCTATTCTTTTAGCAGTTCCAGCTCATGACATGTCAATGTACTGTGGCTTGGGAAGCCAAAATCTGGAGCTAAATCCAGTTGATGTCCGGTCACAAGCGGGGTCCCCCAGGGCTCAGTTCTAGGGCCGGTCTTGTTTAATATCTTTATCAATGACCTGGATGAGGGGATTGAGTGTGCCCTCAGTAAATTTGCAGATG
>VXBZ01012731.1:40997-73488 GCA_013399135.1 Heliornis fulica | reverse complement strand
GGATGGCAGTGCTAGGTTAACGGTTGGACTTGATGGTCTTAAAGGTCTTTTCCAACCGAGGTGATTCTATGATTCTATGATCCAGTTCCATTGATTGCTCTGGGACAAAATAAAGGACAGTATTTTTTCCTGGTCTAGGTACTAGACATGATGAACATGCTCTACTCAGGAGCACACACTAAAGGATCTTCTTCCTATTCCATCACCTGGGCTTTGCATAACACAATAAGAAATAGGACTTTGAAAATAGAAAACCGAATCCAAAAACCCGTATGCAATACATACACACATTATATAAAAATTTTATGCACATGTACACACACACAGTCAATACAAATAAATGTTTTTGCATATTCATGCAGTCTTCAAATGCAAAGAAAGTTCAGATGCACATTCAGATAGCCAAACATGCAATTCATTAACTTTATAAACCAGTCAAATATATCCCATCAATTTACTCTATTAATATCAAAATGTTACATTTTCCATGCTGTCTTCCACAAGCTCCCTTAAAGGATATGTTGTTGATGCAGCATCAGCTCTTCCCATCTACTGTTTTCCTTACCATTTAGAGTTATGTTTGGGGGCATTGCTGATAAGGAGTTGTATGAAGAATGCACAATGATAATCTGTGGTAATGATTGTTGCTTGACTTAAAATAAAGAGGAGCAGCCTTTTAAGGTCAACATTAGTTCCATGTTTGGATTGTTTCTACTATTTGGAAGGGGTTGACATGTTTTAAATTACTAAGTAATGTGAAAATACATTACTAGAACAAGACTGTTGTCTATGTAAATATTTTATGGGTAGAGTCACCCGTCATCGGTTAATAAGGTAACACAGATTCAAAGCTGTTTATGTTGACTCATATTTTTAAGATGAGGAATTTAAAAACAAGAAAATGTGACTGAGTTGATCAGGATGTAAGACAGTGGCTCACTGACACACTGTTTGTGTCTTGTATGTCAAGAACAGCTCTTTTAAATTACTTATTGAAGAGAGATGTAACATTGTCCATGTGAAATATATCAAATGCATAACACAACGAGTCACCTAATGAACCTAAGTTAAACAGCTTTAATTCTTGGTCTTGCAGAGATGAAAGAAAAAGATCCGGATAGGCTTCACTTCTCCTGGGTCAAGTATTCTCATAAAAACAGGAACTACTGACTCCCATGTGTACATGACATCAAATATAATAGAAAACACATCCATCATAAGTGTATATGAATGCTTTCACCCTGGGGTTAACAGTATGATTTTGAAGTGGGCACAGCTCACAACAGCCTTCCCCTTGCTACTTCCCAACCTGCCTTCATTCACAGGCAGCATAGGGGTGTCCATGCTGAACCACTGGGTTTGGACCTATTTGCTGCCTTGACTGGTGCAGGCAGTTTTTCTCGCTATTCTTGTCTGGCCTTCAGCATGTAAGATGAAGCAGAAGGATAGCTCACACTGTCTCACTGCCACTGCCCATGAAACAGGGAGCTGGGGGATGCAGCTATGTTGGACAGGGGATGCAATAAAATGGTTGGCTTGCGCTGAGACCATCAGAGATACAGTATGGCAGCTGGTGGCCAGCAGGCTTCAGGGAGACTTCCTCCTCATATGCATCAAGAGAGAAAACCTGTGCCACCCTTTTTTCTGGGCAATGCATCACAGGTCTGTCTTAGTCTTTTGCAAAGGATTTGGGATAACAAAACACATATAGGCACTGGAGCTGATTGTTACAGAGCTGCTCAACAATGAATTCCTGTGTGTCATTTCTGTGCAGGACAGTCTTTCAAATTTATTAAGGTAAAAATTTCCATCAGCTGATCACAAACTTCATCAGGGACATGAAGGTTTTGACCTAAAGTCTTTCCTGAACACTCTGGCCAAATGAAATAAATGTGTTTGCTTAAATACTCGACCACATGGCCCAATTAATATGCATTTGAAGTATTTGTAACCCAGCTAGTTTCAGGGAGGTCCTCAGGCAGCATTTTAATTTCATTTTAGAAGTTGGTCTCCTGCAGTTTTACTGTGTTTCATTACTTTCTGTACAAAAAAAATCTTATGTTCAACTTACATTATGCAGGGTAAAAGCTGTTCAAGAAGCAGCAGTTTTGTAGTATTGACTGTTTCACAGTGGTAAGTGCAGAGGCAGATAGTACTCATGTTTAGAATAAACTGGCAACCTGATACACTAGGATTTAAGCCACAGAATATCAAGACATTATCCAGACCTGGAGTCAAACTAGAGGTTCCTTTTCCTTTGTCACTGGGAGCTCATCTCTGAATGTCCTCTCTCCTGTATAGATGGTACCATGATAATTTGTCAATACTTGCATCCAGACTTCCCTTACAGCCATGGAAACATGTTTAGTGTGTGTCAGCACTTCCAAGACATTTGCCATTCAAATGCAACAGTTAGAACTAAGTCTTTAGATACCCCTTCTATTAAGCTTCCTCAGTCATCCACACTTAGACACAGAGACAAAGTGTTACCCTACTATTCTTAGAAGAACAGGAATTTGTGAAAGATGCTCATAATGAATTTGAAAGGAGCTGGCTGTAAAGCCACATTTACACTGTAGAAGACACAAGAGATGTGGAGAGCCAAAAATTTGGTGGAAATGCAAGAAAGAAATTGCAGTGAAAGGGTTTCTGAACCTGTAGTGAAGAAGACATGTATGTTTTCCTGAGAGTTCAGGGTATGCCTTGGGCAATGTCCTTGCTGACCTGCTCCTAGGAAAAGAAATCATTCAGGAGTGAGATGTCTGGCAGCACTGGGTGGCACCATGTGTCACTCTCCATAGGCCAGGTCTGAGCTGCATAAGCAGGGAAATTATTTTCATTAAAGTTTAGGCAGTGAGTCTAAACATATGATAGGCATCCTCACACCCTCACATGTGACTATCGCACACACGCACACAGTTGCAGTGGCACAGACACACCCACCCACCCTGAAGCAGTTGAAGATGAAAACAAAAAGCCCAAACAAAACCCCCAACTTTTATGTTCACAGTTTGGTGCTGTGAAACCTCACATGGGAACAAGCTGTTTCTGTGCTGCTAAAATAAAATCCCTGAGCAATGAAGTTTATGATGTGTGAAATAAAATATATGGACAATACTCCCTTCCCCCCAGTCCTCAAAATAACCCCCATGCTCCCTATGTACACTCAATCCATCTTACCCTCTGAGGCCACAGCCCAGTGGAGCCTCATCCCTTCCACACTTCATCACCCCCCCTCCTCCCCTCCCCTTTAGTTTATTCAATATATTATATGCAACACATGATATTTGGAAGCCACATCCTGCTGTAGGCAGGGCTGGCTGTACTCCCTAACACAAGGCTTGGGGATGGTTCTGCTTCCAGCAAGTGTATTCGATGTGCTGGACGTGGTGTAATTGGTGCCAGCTTTGTCCTATTAACAAGTGTCAGCTTTCTTCACTTGATGCATCAAGCAGTGATGTTCTGCAGGTTATAGTGCCCTTATGCATTAAAGCTTTTTGTGTATGTTGCTGCCTGATTAGACAGGAAATAGTGCATGGCACTGGGGGATAATTCACGTGAGTAAAGTTACTTACATGCATATGGATATGCAAAACTGGGACTCCAGATGCGAAATACATCTTTTTCTAATCCCTCAGTTATTCACTGTGCGTATGTCTATATACACATTGCATGCTTATTACTTTTTATTACTTTTAGAACTTAAAAATAAAATTGGCTTGCATGTAGTTTGAGGACTGGCACCATTCCAGGACAATTCTTGTTTTAACTGAAACAGTTTGCCCACTGCTAATTTTAACACTAGCAGTTGATTTTATTAACATGGATGCAAATGGTAAGCACACTCTCCCTTCCTACCAGGAAGCCTTGGAAGCCTAACACAAAGCCTTGGAAACAGCAGTGCCAAAGATCTGGGAAGATGCTCTCTTTCTCTGGGAAAAGGTGTTGTTTGAGAGATGCCAATTTTCATACCTTCTTTTACTACCAATGCAGGAGGGAGGGACCTAAAAGGCTCATGCTCCCAGACGTGTGCAAGGAAGTAGCTCAGTGAGATGCTGAGTGTCATTTTCCCAAGCCTTTTATGCCTTTTCCCAAGCCTTTCAGCCTTTCAGCTCCATCAAACTGACAGAGGACTTAGCTTCATTATTCTGGGACTGTAAGTGCTGCACCTTCAACTAGGAAGAGGGCTGTGGGAAGGGGGAGGGGGTGCGACTCCAGGGGTAACTGTTTTGTATAGACAGTGCAGTCAGTGACAGACCTTGAATCCATTTATCTTTCCTTAATAAAGTTTTTGCAATCTGTGAAAGAGTGATTCTGTTATTCCTCACCAAGCCTCAGCACATGACCCAGCTTTTTCTACCATTCAAGGAATGTAATTTACACTAGATTTAGTCTCCTCTGCGTGGTCGAGCATGATGCCCACTGGAATGTTCAGCTTATGCGGAATTGTTTGGTTTGGTTTAAATAAATAAATAGCATTAAAATCTAATCATGGAAAGTGTAGCTGTTAAAAATAGACTGAGGTAGTGCTCACCCAAAGAGTCAAGAAGAGGTATGCACAGGAGGGATTCTGAGAGCTGATTCATCAACTGCAGGATCTACCAGACTACCAGCGCTGGGAGGCTTCAGGCACGTAAGCATCACCACGAGTGTCCCCATCCTGCATCAGGAGTTCCCAGCAGGAGTTAGACCTGTTCCCTTATTTTGCACTTCAGCCACCTGCTTCCCCTTCAATCAGATGCTCTGTGGAGACACAAGATCCTCATTGAGCTACATGTGGTGAGCCAGTCATCCTGCACGAGAACCACCATGCACAACATTCCTCCACTTGTGAAGGAGTTGTTTCAAAATGAAGCAATATTAGAAAGTAATTTACATTTTGTTTATTTGTAGCTTTTGATGCTGAGTTTTGTTTATCTGTGCCACAGTAAAACCTCAGTAAGCAAAAGTTATCATTAATCCAGATGGCAAAGACAGTTGCTGTCTCAAATTGTTTCACCTTGTTCCCCTCTCTGCTTACTTCTAGTTGTCAGCCTCAAACATGAAACTGTTATCATTCTGGATTAGGACATACAGGTTAATGAGGGCATTTAATGAAAAAAATCTACAAGACATTTTACATATCAGGTTCCATGATCAAGGCTGGGGTTTGAATATTTTTGAATATTCATGAATGGAAAAGAATATTCCCTCTGGTGCAACATATTTTGTATTTTCCAGGATGTGCCATGGGAACAGACAAGAGGGCTGGCCATGGTGCATCATGGAACCTTTAAAGTAGCCTGGAATTCTGCCTGGAGAGCTTAATCCAGACAGCAGCTGCTGCAAAGACCTGGGGGAGCTTTTCCAAATGAGTGTGCTCCCTTCTCAAATATTTTTGACAGGAATTCCACTTTCTTTTTTGCCCACACAAAAATAAAAATTAAAAAAAAAAAAGGAAAATATAACACTTTCTGACCAACTGTACTCAACTGCAAAAAGGGGTTTTGGTAGCTGAATTGATGGCTATGTGCTTTTGATAGACAAATGGTGGTGCTGTCACAAGGGATGGCAGACAAGGTGCTCAGCCACCTGCTTTACCTGCACGGCACACAATTCATGCATCTGCCTCCCTGGCACTACATTACAGTTAGATTTGTCTTTAATTACTACTGATAGGAACTTACGTTGGAATACTGAATAACACATGAAACCTGCAGAAGCTGACTGATCAGCAGATGTCTAGACCTTCCTGCCATATCCCTTCTCCAGAGGAGATGTCTCCCTATGTCCCAGCTAAATGTATCTATGATGGGAGTGCAATGAGCATTTTTCAGAAAGGAAATTCAGCGCTCCAGTCACAGACTGGAGATTTCCTGAGTCTTCTTCCAGGGGCCTGCATCAGTTTTTGGCTCAGACAAGTTCAGATGTTAAGTGTCATGGGTGACATCAGGTCACTCTGAGAAGTTTCACTACAGATATTAGAAATGTATCTCAGTTTTAAGTTTTCAGGAGTGGGAAAAAAAAAAAGCAGCACAATATCTACGGGGAATGGGAAGAAAAAGACATTCATGATGAATGTTGTACAGAGGATCTTCTTAAGGCTTCCAGTTCATTCACTTGTAAATTTATTAAAGTGAATCATTTCCTTGATACTCTAAAAACCAGCAAATGAATCCTCTTCCTCTGCCCAACACTCCAACCATTAACAGATCAATTACTCAGTTTGCATGCTGCTGTGAATGGCCTATTTACATGTGATAGGGAATGCCTGAAAAGCTCCCAGTTTGAAAAGCTTGCCTGAGTATGACCCAGAGCAATGGGAAACAGAACAAAGAGAAGAGCTAGTGAGATGCCACAGAGTGAAGATAGGATCATAGAGCCTAAGCAAAACCTAAGGGAAGTACACAGAACCTAAGAGAAGTGAGTAAAACCTAGGACAAGGTGCAGCGTGGCAAAAGACGCCGGGCAGGCCTGCCGTGCAGGCCTGCTTTTCTCTGAGACTGCCCATCCCTGAGGCAGCAGCAGCCTGGGCCAGTGCCTCTTGGTGACTCAACGCAGCAGGATGTGACAGCTCCAGAAGGGGTGCAACCACACTTCTGTGGCACTCAGCTCTGGCTACTAACATCACCTTCTCCGTTGGGTGCATTCAGTCAGCCACAGCGTCCGTAGGATGTGGAAATATTGCCTCCAGTCCTAGGACTGACTGGCTGTACGTCTGGCTAGCTGACCAGGCTCAGCTATGCAGAGTATACCTGACTGTTGAGTGAAGAGGGGAAAAGGAAGCAATGACAAATAAATAATAAAAAAAGCAGGGCTAAAACAGGGTCCAGCAGGGAGTGACAGTGGGAAAATAGTGCTGTAGAGATGGTTTTGAGAATTAAAATTCTGAATCTGTGAAGAAAAACTAAAAAAAAAAGAGGCAAGTTTCCTCCTCATACCTTTGAACTGGACAGCACGCCTCAACATGGCTCTGTACTGCTCCTCAGAACAGGGAAGCAAACCACATTTATATGATAACACGGGTATTTATCGTATGTTTCAAAGGAGACCTCATTCAGGCCCAGAGAAACTCCTTGAGTCCCTGGAGACTCTAAAGCTCTCCGTTTCTCACCTCCAACACCTTCGATGCTGTAATCTCAAATGCAAAACTCCTTTATTGTTGCATATGGGAAGATCACAGAACACCTACTGTCATGCAACTCTTTCTTTTCAAACATCCTTTTCCCGGCTGTCAACTTTTTTCCTACACCTCTCATGTAGCAGTGCCTAGTCACTCCCTTTCCTTCCTCCTGCTCTGAGAACTGCAGCTCCAACACTGTAAAAATAGCTGGCGTGGAAGTCCAACTTCTTCTCTCTTTAGAGAGCCGAGACAGCTGTGTTTGCTTGAAATATGGAAGGAGTGCCCAAACGATTCAACTTGCTGCTGCTCCAAAACATTGTTTCTTATTTGCAGTTAGCTGTTTGTTGCGGCTGTGCTGATGAAACTGCACTGATGGACAATGGGAAAGTGAAAAGAAAGCTTTAGGAGGTACCTCTCATACTCTTGAGGTCATCTGCTTACTGTTCTTAAAGTAGTCCAGAAGCAGCTAAAAATATGCTGAAAATAGCACACAGAGATAATATATTTCACCTAAAGCAAATGGAATAAGCAGTAAAAATAAAAGCAAAGAGACTGAGTCCAAACGATCGCTCATCAGTAAAAACCTCATTCTGACATATGGTTATGTTTATGGTTTTGTTTGATATTTAAATATAACAGTGAAGTACACCAATTAAAAAAAAAAAAAACAAAAAAACCCAGAAAAAACTAAGACTGATCTTAAAACGGAGCAAAATATAAGCGTGTGGATGCATGTATCCATTAGCTGCATTGGAAGCAGAGTTACTTCTGTCTGATCACAACTTTTGAAATCTAATCTCAAAATTATTCTTCAGATGGCCATTAGTATATACTATAGTTTTTAAAAAAGTATCTACTAGCCCTATTAAATCTATGTAAGAAAAAAATATTTGGAAAAGGCAAATAAAGCACATTCGCCTTTCTGCTGATAAAATACATGCTAGTCAGTGTATAAGTCTGGGAAAAATATGTATTATTAAAGTTCAGAAATGATCTGAGGCTTGGGGATTTTTTATCCAAAATGTTTATCCTGTGCACTGTTTGTTATATGTGCCAGACTGAACTGCTACTGCTCTTCTTCTCTTCTGTTTTCTTAATGGTGTCGTTTTAAAAAGGCTGTTTGCAAATTTACATTGGGATGACAATCTCCAGCAAATGCCAAACTGGTTTAAAGAGCAAGCTCCTGAATATTCGTTCACAAGGACCTGTTGGAAGCATGCTGGAAATACTTGGAAAATACTATAATCTTTAAATTGCACTCAGCTGGATTGTTCAGCTCCAGCTCCAGAAAAATTGCTCCTCTGGAGTCTCACTAAAGTCTGTAGAAATGCATTTAATGGTATATTTATTACATGTGCACCCCTTTTGGCTCCATCAAATTAAAGCCTTTTTAATAAATAAATTAAAAAAAAAAAAGAGGTGGTATTCTAGTTGCATGAAGATGGAAACTCCGTGTAATGTAATAATGCACCTGTGATCTGCTGCCAGCTTCAGTGAGACATAGTTCAAGGTAAAATGTGTTTAGAGATCTGAAGTAGTAGATTACAAGCAAAGAAAACACTCCTGTTTCCTTATCTTAGGGAGACTGACTTCCTGCTAGTTGTGGATCCTCCTCCTGTGTGAAGTACTAAAATACCATTGATCAGCATTTTCAATTTCATCTTGTAGGGATGGATAATGGAGGTTATGTATAATCTCTGTGGCTGCTCATATTCCCTTTTTGGCTCCCACAGTGGGTAGTACTGGAGTTCATGCAGTATCATAAGAGATGACTCCACAGCACACTAATTATATAGGCTTCCAAAGTACTTTGAAGATGAAAAGTGCTGTATCGGTACAACTCCAGGTATTATTATTATTTATACAGCATACATAATCATTAGTGGAAGCCTAGCTTTAAGTCCCTTTGGGACTAAGGTGGGAGGAAGATTTGGACAAACTCCATGTCCTCGAACTTTCACTACACCTGGTTAAGGTAGATAACTAGCATTCAGAGTTCCTCTACTGTCTTCCTTAATTACAAAATACTATGAAAAAGAAAGTTATTTTAGAAAACGTAGATTCCTATGAGGTGAGATACAAAATTACTTTGTTTGCCAAAATGTATATAGTAGTTAATACCCATGAGATTCATTCTGAAATAGAATTAATCAAATTAATTCACTCATTCTGAATGAGTGAAATAGGAGAAACACCATCTTGTTAATTAATAGGTATCTAATGGTGAAGAATATTCTAAGATATTTGAGTGCTCCTTATCACATAATACAAGGAAAAAATAATCACTACAGAAAGATCTTCCAGTACAAAACAAATACCTATTGCATAGGTGTTCTGTAGGAAAGAAGTGGGCAGCTAGAGAAGATGGCTGCATGGAAGGACTGGAGAAGATGGAGATTAAGAGGACATTACAGCTCCCAGCTGAAGCCCCAGACAGAATGGAAGAAGGATGAATTCCTACAGTTTTCACTATCATCCATGCAGAAATCCTCTCATACTTTTTACAGCTAGACTTTTCAGGACAAGGAATGGAGACTGACTAGTTCGCCTTAATTCTACAGTAAACAATCCAGATCACTTTCTTTACCCATTCACCCTTTGACAGCACAAACCAAGTATCCAGCTCACCACTGAGGGATTGAGTGCTATAGTCAGTCCAGACTCCACTGAGCTAGGGAGGGTGGGGGTACCAACAACCAAAGTGGAGACAGAAAAAATTCCACAGTTTGTCATAGACCTCAGCAAATTACTCAAGGCCCACAGGTTCATGCCTGGATCCTTTGTGCACTCCTGAAAAAAAAACCTACAGGGACTTGAGAAAAAGAAGGTACTAAGTAAAGTTCATAGCAGGGTTTTCATCTCACGCCACTCAACAGAAACTCACTGGCCTCAACAGAAGTACGTCAGGTCAGACCAGGTAGGATTCTTGCCTGAGTTATACTTCTTCGCCTCCATACACAAAACCCTGGTGACACTCTTACAGTTGGCTATATATATTCAGCTTTCAAACAACTATGATGAGTCTTCCAAATATATGGCAGAGTACACCCAGCAAAACACTTTGAAGTAATGATGCATAGATAAAAACTCACTAAATTCAAAGTGTAAGCAGAGCCTGTGTTTTGAAGAGGCTTCCTGTGGAGAGTGTCCTATTATATGTAAATACCACTGAGAATAGCATGCAAATATGGTCATTAGTGAAGGTTTGAACTTTTCCAGAACAACTTCAATTTTGAGCCAAGCTACTTCAACCTTCAAAGGCAGCAAACTCCGTGACTCAGCAGAAGCTGAGAATGAAAAAGCCTGTTTCAGCAAGGACCAGTGGTTTTAAGATGTTAAAGTATCCAGAGATCTTTCTAATCCCTTAAGCTATTTTCCATGCTGTTTTCCTATTCAGTTAGTTGCAAAGAGTGAAAGAGAACTACTGAATATTACAGAATCACAGTGCAGTGGAGGTTGGAAGGGACCTCTGGAGATCATCTAGTCCAACTCCCAATATTCCATGATTAGACTTTTTTGCTATCAATGGTCATTGTCTTTCCTAACATATCTGGGACTGGTTTTCCCTTCAGAACTTTTATCATAGATGGAAAAAGAAGGAGGAATAGGATGGAAAGACTCTTATCCAAGCAAAGCTCACAGAAAACTATTGAGAACAGTCACATTCAGCAGCATGGAAAAACTGCTCAGGTGTTTGGGCTGCAACAAGCCTTTGAACAGAGATGACAAGAGGCAAAGTGAAGGCTTCACTCAGCTTGTTAAACCGAGCAGTTACGTGTATGTTACAGACTACCCTACACTCCCTTATGCAGTCTTGTGTAAATTTGATGTGGATATCATGTAAATAGATTTCACTTAGAGAGTTCATGTGTCTCTGTACAAAAAGAAAAAAAAAAGAAGCAAACTTTTAGATTACTTTTCATACACTTCCCTCTGCACTGACTTACAGTAAAAAGAAAGCTGTGAGGAAATAATAGTATGATTACATGTATCCCAATGGTCACCATTCAGGACTTGGTAGTTTATACCTACAAGCTTTCCCTTTGTATTTGTATCAATGAAAATTAGATGTCATAATACATCTTTCTGGATCTAATCTGTTTATGTCTGAAATTGAGAGGAACTTTTACATTGCTTTAAGTGACTGAAACCTTGGAACTCATGCGAATATTTTCTGTCAGCTCTAATGGGAAGTATGCAACTGCGGTCTAGGCTTGTTTCAAGCAACAATTTAAATGTCTGAACATTTCCCCTTTTATGCTAGTCTAAGCTCTCATGTCTCATTTTGTTATGCACATTTCCTCAACATAGTAGCAGAGACCTGGTCTTTTTTAAGCAATGTGAGAATTCGCAGCCACCAGAAAGCCATTACTTTTGATGGGTTGACTCCTTTTACTCCCTTTAAGACAAACCCAATACAACCTGGCCTAGACAAGGAGTTGTCCTACTTACAAGGAGTTAACACTGAAATAACACTGCAAAAACATGTCTGTCTTTGCCCAAGGTGTTTTTGCATTGCAAATTCCAGCAAGCTAGTAGGCTGGATGCAGCTTTCTGACTGCCATGAGGAAAGAGTGAGAGCAGCCATTTTGGAGGCAGTTGGTTTTACCAGATTGCTGAGCAGTCCATCTATTAAAAAAATTTCTAGACATACTACCCACAGATAAAGCTTACCATGAACAAGTACATGCACAGTGTCTGTATTGCTTCACAGAGTGTCCTGGTAGCGATGCACATTAGGAACTATTTAAGACAAGCTTAAGACAAGCATTCTTTTCTTTTTTTTTCTATCACAACACCTTTTAAATAAGTGCCACAACCAGTAGGCTCTTCCTGTTTCAATCTAGTGGTGTGCTAGCATCATGTAATTTACACCTGACATACTTTCCAGGACTGACAGAGTCTGGGTGTGAATATGTCCTTGGGCACAGTCAAAAGCATGTAGCTTAAGTAATGGAAGGGCAGTCCTCTCTTCAGAGCTGATCTTATAGCCCTGTGTTTCTGGAGCCATTATTTTAGAATAAATCAGAATAAAACGAAGGACACGCAAATAGTTTCAAGGGACCGAAACAGAGAGTATGTCTAAGTAGTGATTTCTCAGACATGACATGCTTCTGACCTTACTGTCTATATTAGCAATAGAAATTAATGTAAGAGTAGCTTCAACAGCTCTGTACCATCACAGGATTTCATTTCTGGACAGAGAAATCCTCAAAGGCCATTTGCCCCACCTCAGTCATCAGAGTCCGCTGGCAGACCTAGCTGCAAATGGCTGGACTGACCATGAGAAGGTAAGGAAGATATCTTCAAGATTATATTCAACCTCACCATTTGTACAATACGCTGTATAAAAAAAGAGTTGTGTTTCAGGGTAGTTCATGATCTCAGGAAAAAGCTCTCTCCTATCAGGTTTGGGTTAGCAGTAAATAAAAAATGTTCTACTGGAGAAAGGTAAATCCTGCTTTCTGCCCTATTTTTTATGGGTTTTTTTTTTAATTCTGGAAAAGGAAGCAATGGTAATCATGGAGGAATTGCAAGAATCCTGACACAGTGGGGTAGAAACTGCTGCCATCAAAACTGGAGGAGGTTTTGATCTGACATATCCAGAACTTCACATTAACCAGTCAAGGTAACTTCAATGTGAATGGATCGACTCCCAGATCTGAGTTGCTAAACTCTACCCTTACATCACTACCCCCCCCCCTCCCCCAGCCACCCGCCTTCTTGAATTGATATCAGCCTGAAGGGAAACACCAAGGAAAACATCAGCAGGTTGGCAATGCGCAGTCAAGCTGGTGATGCTGTGTGGCACAGCAGCACCACTGCCAGCTGTGGTTCTGGAACGGTGAGATGCATACATCGTTCACAAATGACCAGTTTCAGGGGCTGTGTCAGGTATACTCACAAGAGTTTGTTCCGGTTCTCAAACTACTACCAAAGTTTCCAGTTTAAATATGGAAATTTCATTTCTAAATTAGGAAATAACCTTCAGCCTGTGCTCACTGTATTTAAAACAGCTTGAAATTACATGATGTGCATATAGATTTTAGGCTGTCTGTAACTTGCCCTTCTAACTTTACTCTTTACAAACATTTCAAATTACTGGGGCAGGGTGGATGCCTTGGGATGTATTTGCCTTTTTTTCAAAATACTTATACACAAAACATCAACAAATTTAAAATACTTAACAGGTTTTCAATTTGGTTTTTGTAGCTGTTTTGCTTATGACCTTGCTTTTTTTTTAAATTACCTTCAAAGAAGTGTATTTTTACAACATAATTTCCATTTTGAACTCAGTTTCTTACCCACCCTTCTAAGCTGGTTGACAAGTACACACAAGCATTCTATCACAGTTTCACAGGTTTTTTGGGAGGAGGGGTTTGGATTTTTTTTTATTTTTTTTGCTATCTTTAGACAGCTCAACTACTCCTCAGAGATGTACTGGGAGAAAGCTTATAACAAGTTGGATGAACCATGTGCAAAATTGTTACTGTGATGATTTCTAAGTACGTAAGTGTAATACAATCCACAGAAATAAATCTAGTTGGGCAAAACAGCCATGGAATGTCTTCACCTACAGCCACACAAACATGCCTTGACATCAAAAAGTCAGAGAGCCTTGGCACCAAAGTGCTAATTTATATCAGTTGTCCAAAATGTTCCAAGGATCTGAGTCCTTAATTTGGGACTTACCCAACAATCAGCTTGTCTAGGGGGACACAAGATTTTTGTCTCAGGGTAAACACTTCTCTGGATGTTTCTGAATCCACCTTACCAAAGACATGATCCTCACAAAATGCTTGGAATGCCCTTCCCTTTGTCCAGACAAACTAGGACAAACCATCTTAAATATGACTCACTGAATACTTCAAGGAGTCATTCCTTGTGCTGGTGCTTGTGTAGTGTCTCTCAGAGCTGTAAATCCACTACCACTGCCCCACCTAGTTTTCACCTTCTTTACTTATAGGAAGGGGAAGAAAATGACAAGAAAATTTGGAAGTAGAAAGCTGTACAGTAATTGCATGATCACAGAATCATAGAATGTCAGGAGTTCGAAGGGACATTGAAAGATCTTCTAGTCCAACACCCCTGCCAGAGCAGGATCACCTAGATTAGATCACACAGGAACGTGTCCAGATTGGTCTTGAATATTTCCAGAGAAGGAGACTCCACAACCTCTCTGGGCAGACTGTTCCAGTGCTTCATCAGCCCCACAGGGAAAAAGTTCCTCCTTATATTAAGATGGAACTTTCTATATTCCAGCTTGGAACCATTTCCCCTTGTCCTATCACTGGCCAACACTGAGAAGAGCCTGGCTCCATCTTCCTGACACTCACCCTTAACATATTTATAAACATTAATGAGATCACCTCTCAGTCTCCTCTTCTCCAAGCTAAAGAGGCCCAGCTCCCTCAGCCTTTCCTCATAAGGAAAATGTTCCACTCTATTAGTCATCTCAGTGGCCCTGTGCTGGACTCTTCAAAGGAGTTCTATTTCCTTCTAGAACTGCGGGGCCCAGAACTGGACATAATATTCCAGGTGCGGTCTCACCAGGGCAGAGTAGAGGGGAGGAGGACCTCTCTCGACCTACTAGGCACCCCCCTTCTAATAAACCCCAGGATGCCATTGGTCTTCCAGGCCATGAGGGCACGTTGATGGCTCTTGGTCATCCTATTTTGATTTTTCAAAGAAAAAAAAAAAAAAGAAGTTGAAACATTTTTTAGTTCAGTGCTGGAAAGGCAAGCACTGTACACCTTCATTAGCAATAGGGACTTAAACGATGAAGTAGCAGTATGTGAAATCCTAGTCTTCTCAAAATCAGAATCTAAAAGAATGAAGTTTTCAATCCAGAAATTGAAACTGTCAGTCAAGCAATCTGATTACATGGGGTAAACAAAAGGCTTAGATTTCATGGTAAACTAAAGGCAATGACTTCATAATGTTGAATTGGGCCACATGTAAAAGTTGCTTGAAAAATTATGCGGTAGTATCTTACTGCTATTTTTTTTTCTCCTAATAGTTTGTAAATAAGTGTCTCTTCTTCTGAGGTTCATGGTGAGATTTCAGTTACAGAAGTTCATGCTGAGCATGACTTCATTCCAGGAATGGCACAAATGATGCCAGTGTTGTGAGGGTATCTGAATACGGACCTGTAAAATTTCAGTTCAACATAAATCCAGACAGATTAAAGCAAAACACTGCCGAAATTCAGAGTGACTGGGGAAAAATGAAGTGGGAATGAAGGAGTTTGGATTATAAGACCAAAACAAAACATATATGGACATGTAAAACAGTAAAAGACAATTAGAAAATATATTTATACTAAATTAAAACTTTATTGACTAATGTTCTCCAGACAACATGATCCAATGGACTATGGTTGCATACATGCAATGAAGTTGAACACAACAGTAGTTTAACATGGAATGTCAAACAAATTAATATAATGTATTAAATGAATCAATTTATCTGTGTTGCTGCAAAATGAAACCAAGCTTTGTATTTCCTTGGTCAACCTGTGTTCATCTAAGAGGCTATGCATTTGAAGAAACTGGTAGATTTCTTTAGCATATATTTCAAATAAATTAGCTAGAATTGTACTCTTTAAAAATCCTTTCAACTTCACTTGTATTTCAAACAAAATCTAAGTGTAAACACTAAAGTTGCTAGAGCCATCTAGAAAGACCTGTCAAACTCCGAGTGGACAGTTCAGTAAATGTGAATATTTAGAATAAGAAAAATACCAGTTACTGCAAAAATTCATGTAGGCATATTATTAATCCAGCACAAAGCATTTCTTCTAAGTTTCTCACATAAAAGACTAAAGCTTGCTTACAGTACTACATCTTCTATCATTCAAGCATCATTATTACCTATCAGG
Organism: Heliornis fulica; assembly: GCA_013399135.1. Lineage (NCBI taxonomy): Eukaryota > Metazoa > Chordata > Aves > Gruiformes > Heliornithidae > Heliornis > Heliornis fulica. Next base: position 57,505 of record VXBZ01012731.1, on the reverse strand, counting down.
GAGATTGGCTAGATGACCTAATGGGTCCTTTCCACCCCTAACTTCTATAAAAGAAAATCATTCATGCCAGCAAGAACATGGTTCGCTACATCTCTGGCTTGATCCTGTAGCTTTCATTCCGGCAAAACTCCCACCGACTTAAAAGAGAGATTTTCCAGAGCAATACATCCAGGATCAGACCTCTTATTTTTTCATTTTTAAAAAGAGCATCCATTTAGGATACATGGAAATTATTCTATAGAATTAAAAAAAATGACATGTGCTTCACTTGCATTGAAGGAAATTAGAGAATGTAAACACCATAGTGGCCCATATCTTCACAATATCCATGAGAAAGTGTCAACTGCAAGTAATCCGTGTATATTTATTTCCCCACATATGCTTCTGAGGGCGTTTTGTGTATACTTTTACCTCCACATCCACACACATCCACACACCCTTAACATACATAGAGGTGTGATAAAATTTACTAAACACAGTTGCTTGCCTGTCTTAACACTTAAATCTGCAAGTGGCAGCAAACTGGATTTTAAAAATACAATGCCAAATAGGCCGTATGTGAGCAGCTGGACACAAATATTGCTGGGGGCAAGAGAGCGTGGTTGCCAGTTCTACAAGTGTGCAGCCACCCCACTTACACAGATCACAAAATCTCCCTGCATGAAGGTCTGGAAAAGCAGGTGACCAAAGTATTTCTTGGTGGGCCATGTCTGAAATTTGAGTTGAATGACTCCAAGGCTGTAGATCATCCTCACGGGAGCCTTTCGACAGCCTGGAGGACTACATAGGAAAGTTTACCTTCAAAGTGCACTTTCTAAGAATGGAATGTTCTTGACAGGGAAATGATCAGAGGCAATGCTGGACTTTTTTTGCTTGTTCAAGAGGAAAAATGTTTTCATCTTCAGGCATCACTTCACCCTGACAAATGTGAGTTCAGTTATTATTGGATTTTAGTATTACAGAAGATTTTTTAGAAACAAACACAATACTACACACATACACATACACTCAGATATTTACAGCCTTTCTAGAAAAACACCCCCCCACCTTAGTACTGACTAGCTATCTTTTTCCTTTTTTTTCGGGTTTTTTTTTTTTAGTATTTAAATTCTTTAAACCAGCTACATTAAATACCACTGTGTACTGTACCACCCCACACCAACCCCACATTCCCCCCCACAAAACAGCAAGTATTTTAAAAGTTTGTTTGCTTGTTTCATTTGTTTTTATGATTTTTAAAATCTCCTGCTTGAGACTGTTAAGTACCACCTCCACTGACTGGAACAAGATCAGCACTGACTGCATCTTCCAATGCACGTCGTTTCATAGTTGAGCAAGTACTGCAGCCAGAAGCTTAGATCTCCAGGTCGTCAGGTCGAGGCCTGCTGCTGGCCCGGCTGCTGGCTCTGCTGGGAGGCCTCTGGTCCACAATGGTGAGGGGTTGCAGCTCGTGTCCCGACGCCAGTTTTTTAGTGTTCTGGTGCTCATCGGAGAAGTCGAAGGGCTGGGCGTGTGAGTTGGAAATGGTGCTGCCAGCCTGTCCCATCCTGTTCTGCTCTGCACTGTAGTTGGCCCAGTTTTGCTCGCTGGCTTGCTTATTGTAGTTACGACAGGAGGAATTGTTCCTGTCTCCAGTAACGAGCTTGTACCCTGGGGGAGACATGGGAGACAAGGGGGCAGTCGGAGAGGAGCAGCCATTGTAATAAGCATATTTGGGGGAGCCACAGTCCTTGGAAGGGCTCATGGCACCACTGTGGGAGTACGGGTCGGTTTTCCCCTTCACACGATCCTTGACACCCTTGAAGAACACGTAGAAAAGCTCAATGATGTTCAGGGCAAGAGACACCAAAGATACGACCAGCATAAAGAGGATGAAGATGGTTTTCTCTGTCGGACGGGAAAGGAAACAGTCCACTCTGTGCGGGCATGGGTCTCGCTCACAGGTGTAGATGGCATTCAGGCTAAACCCATAAATGTACCATTGTATCAGCAAGAAAGCCACTTCAAAGACAGATTTAAACAGGATGCTGATGATGTAAGTACGGAGCAGTCCCCCACGCATCTTTACTTTGCCATGCTCTTCAATTCCATACTTGAATTTCTTTATTTCTATTTGCTTGAGGTGCATATCCACATTCACACCATCATTCTGGACCACCTTGAGCTCTTCTTCTCTTTTGTTCAGCTTCTCTTCTTTCCTCATTACATAGAACACATGTGCCAGGTACAAAAGGGTAGGTACGGATACAAATATGATCTGCAGAACCCAGAAGCGTACATGGGAGATGGGAAAGGATTTGTCATAGCAGACGTTCTCGCAACCAGGCTGTTGAGTATTGCACCGGAAAGCAGACTGTTCATCTCCCCAAGCAGATTCGACTGCTGTCCCCAACAGCAAGATTCGGAAAATAAAGAGGACAGACAGCCACACTTTCCCTCCTGCAGTAGAATAGGCTTGAACCTTGTCAAGAAGTTTTCCCAGGGCACTCCAATCACCCATCTTCACAGGATGCTGGCTAGAGAAAGACACAAAGAAAAAACAATAGGGATGGTTAAGACGGAGCTTTAATACAGGTGATACACTGAATCACAGATCAATGGTAATAGAGCAGTGATGTCAGCTTTGTTTTAATTCACATGTTTTACCCAATCCAAAGAGAAACCAGAGTTTTAGTCTGCAGGTGGGCTGGGAAGTCAAGGAAACTGAAAAGAGAAAGTGGCATACAATGTCTGAGGGCACAATGAAAAAAGAAGTTTCTAATTTCACTCCAGTTTTCCAGAAGTCCATGACAACCCTCAGATTGCCACTGTGGTTGGCTCAGGTTCCTTGACGGCAGCTTCAGATCAATGATCCACACCTGCCTCAGGTAGAAACCAGCTGTGACGCACCAATGAAGCGGAGTGTAGGAAAATGCAGTGGGCACTGCCTCAATATGTTCAGAATAAATTAACGATTTCTCTCTTTCACTGCGGATCATTCACAGTACTTTCTATGTTCACTCTCTTAAAAGAGTAAGAAAACAAATCACAGTATACCCCAAATATGAAAGTTACTGTTAGGGTCAGGTACCTAATTTTTTTTCATTGCAAGATGTGTGCTATTCTTACTACAGCAACATTAAACTCAACTCTCGTGTATCACTTGCATTGTAAGACATTTAATGATGCCACGTTTATGCCATCCTCAACTTCAAAAAAAAGCTTGCTATCTAAATAAAAAGTTTATACATTAGTATTTACAGAACAAAGATCAAAGTTAGTAGGTAGTCCTTTACCTATAGTTTTATTAAGGAACCAAAAATAGTTAATATGTGAAGCACAGCTAAGCTCATGTTAACATTTTTGAGGAACTGGTTCCCCGTTTATCTGTGGCTTGCTTAATGAACTGTAGTTTCAGCTTTATATTTGCATCTTTTTGTATTCAAATTCTATCACTTTGCTTTGAAAGGAAAGAAACATTTATCAGGAAAAAAAGGGAAAAAAACCCCCCAAACCATGTAAATGAGCTCCTGAGTTTTAAAGTCCACATTTCTGGGACACAGGCAGCTTCTACGGGGGGTGTATCTGGAAATACACAGTATGACATAAAAGACTTTAAATGGTTTATTTGATGTTCACAAAATTTCCCATACAAAGTAGATGCTACTGGGTGTAGATTTTTATTCCCTGCATGCTGAGTAATGCCTTCCTGGTATTAATACTTTTGATAGTGTCCAAATTATTTCCTCCTCATCATGGATATATTCCCTAGTTAAGGTCATTAAAAGAAACAGCCCTTTTCAGATAATTCATAAACTGGGAAATTTTAGCACCAAAGAGATTTTCTTTCAAGAAGCAGTGAGTCACTGGAAACACAAGGTTGTACGTCTGGCAAGCTCAATCATAACAGTAGATGCCAAATAAAAAACCACCATTCCTTCAGTGGGAAAGAGTCCGAGAGGGAAAAGGGAGACAAGTGTTTAAAAGTCCTTGCTCCGACAGCTCTGAGATGCCAGTTATCTTTGAACCCCTGCAGAACATCCCAAGGCCGTTTCCTCACTCTGCTTAGTTGGCTTGCTCTGAAGATTACCTACCATGGTGTGCAGACCCTTCCTCATTCAATTAGTAGTTCACACGCATGAAGTTTGCTTCAGACTTTTAAATCTGGAAGCCTGCACTGGGAGGAGTCCACAGCAGCATGTTTCTCTCTGACACATCCCTTCAGCCATTCTGAGCTTTAGTCCTTCCTGGGAAGGACTACTTTGTCCTTATGGGTTTGAGGTGGCAGAGGAGTCGGGCACACGACCACGGAGGTCTCTGGAAAGGCTGGAATGAAATGTGACTGTGTTCCTTCACAGGCTGGGATTGTTAAAACAGAGAACAGCCTGTAACTATACAACACATGAAGTTTGTTTTAAAAGCAAGCTGTTTGCTCTGTGTCCTAGAAGTAGAAATGGACAGAAGGAGCCTTTTTCAAGCAATGGCTTCTTGATTTAATTAGTCCACTTTCCAGATGATTCAAAACTACTGCATTCACAGACTTTCCTCAGACTCAACGTATTTTTTTACTGTCTAAATGTTATTTCAGATTGAAAGTTTGATTAAGAAAACAGAGGATATGTTATTTCTAGGCAATTGTGTTGTTTGTTTTTTAATTAGACTCCACTCTGGTCTATTAATGCAACTTGATTTACTTCAGTTTTGACCTACTTAATCCCACACCTGCAATATTTCAAGAATTTACTACCTATTTTTTTCATTTGCTCCAGCATGCAAAATTGCTAAGTTTCATTTATGTCCTCTGGCTATATAAAGTCCAAGAGGAAACATTCCATGCTTGAATTACTCATACAGTTTGAAAAGCAGCTTTTTTTTTTAAAGAGATCAGTTGCACGCTAGTCTTTGCCAGTGATAAAAAAACCCCCACATCAATTCAAAACATTGTACTGTTAATCAGATAACCTTGTGGTAGCACAAATATATTATTCCTTTGCTTAAGTGGATTCTACTGCTTTATGAAACACAGTACTTTGTTTTGTTATAGAGAAAATTCATTCATTGTATCGAACTTATTTATTTTCAGGACACAGAAAGACCATTTTTATTAACAGATTATAGTGTCTGTTTGCTAGGTTTAAAAAGAGGGTTTGTATCAAAACAGTTATTTAAGTACGCTAGCTTTGTATATAGCTTGAAATGGATGCAAGACAAACTTTAAAAATAGCTCTTCAGCATTCTGGATTTAACAATCCCAAACACCTTAAATGAATCCAATGAAAGACAAAGATTGACTGATTGGTACAATTCCAGTACTTCAGGAACTTAAGGATATGGCTGATGATCGCTACATGTCTTTCGTCACTTCTTACTGATTATTACTTTACAGGATTTTTATAACCTTTTTCAGAGATGGACTAATGCTAGCCTACTAAACACCGTAAAAGACGGATTTCCACCAGGTCCTACTGTGTGTGGGTAAAGATAGGGGAAAAAAAAGTCATAGAGCATCAGGAGATATGACAGCATTCATCTACATGGGGTTTTGGATGACCACATATATAAGAAATTTGATTTGGAAGCCACAATTAAGAAATTCTAGAACTATTTTTTATGGATGCCATTCATCATGTCATCTGGTTCATATTTTCCAGAAAGAATAATGCAAACCCAGTGCTGTGGTAACATGCCCAGGTCTGACTGCTGTGTTAGGAGGTCACATGCTAGTGGATGAAGAGCAGGAAGGGTTAGATTGGGTTCTAAAATGGGATTTTGCAGCTGAAGCAGTTGGGAAACAGGCCAAAGTTTTGGTTTTCCTACCTTTCCTGCCTTTTTCTATCTGCTCACACACACATAAATAGCTAACAAAAGAGAAGATTCTAGACCTTGGACATCAATCAGCTTGCGTATTTCCCAAAAGCAAGCAGCATGGAAGAGAACACAGCTGAGATGCACAGCTGATAGGGTTTGGATGGGTTGGAACAGGGAAGCCTAATCCTCTCAAATCTTACAAAAATCACCAAATGTCTTCCAGGTGTTCCCCTGGAAAGGTGAGGTTCATTTGTAGCTCTACAGATAAGCTTCAGCTTATTTCATCCGTTGGACAAAGATTATGCACTAGATAGTTGTGGCATTTCAAAGCATCACAAATATTTGCTTGTTTCTGTCTTCTGGCACTAATGCATCCATGCCACAGCCCTCTCCTCTCTCATATTGTACCCTCTGCACCTAATTTAATTCTAAATCATAGTTGCAAAGCACCCAAAGACACCATAAGCACTTCCTTAGACTTTCTCTAGTTGTACAAGCCAGGTCTACCCTCCGTGTTACTGCCCAGATTCATCCCTCTCCTGACTCTGGAATGAAGAGAAGAAATGCGCAATTCCCTCAGGGTCCTTGGGCCCTCCTGTGTGTGCAGATTTTGAAATCTGGATTTCTAAAACATACGTGTGGTATAAACAACAGACCAGCTGCCTCCATGTGAGATAAATTCAGTGGGTAACATGGGGAGGAGATACCAGGGACTATGGAGGGGGGGGGGAAGAACACAACGCATCTGATGAAACAAATATATTGCTCAATGTCATCTAACCTTCCTCATGCCCACAGGAATCCTTGGCCTAAACCGACATTCATTTCAGGGACAAATAAAGTTAATCTTTCTCTCTTGCATAATCTGAGAGCTGAGATAACTTTATAGCATTGAAGCTGTCTGTGCCGCCAAGTGTATAAAGCATTCGGATTTCAGTCGCAAACCAAATCCCTGGTGTCCCTTTGCTTCCCTCTCCTGAACTCGGCCTGCTGCTCACCCCTCTCCCATCTGCATGCTTGTTAGGTATCATGGGTCAGCGACAGTGTTTAGCTTTGAAGTTTTCGAAGGAAACACTTTGGTAAACATCCCAAAGACTAGAGGCTTAAATTGTGCAGTGTCGTGTGCTATCCAGATGTTAAAAATGGCAGGATGAAAGCTTCACGCAAGTCCTCCAACTTGCTCTCTGTGCGCGCAGGCACGCAGACACACAGAAGTTGGGCACGAGGTGTCCATGGCTCGGTTTTCATCCCTCTTACCAGGGGTTTTCATCACAGATCTCACAGACAAAACCAAAAGGGAATTTTCAGATGAAATATGCCACTTCACGAGGCTCACTGGTTATCTCAAGGCAAAATGTGAGGACAGACGAAAGCACACAATATTCTTGTTTAAGAGGAGAACGTGTTACACGATAAGATAGACTCTGCGCGTCACCTTTCAGCTGAAGGCTCCTTTTCCTGCCTCCTCGTGTTGCTCTGTAACTACTGGCAAGCAGCAGGCAACAACTGCTATAAGGAACCACTTCAAGTCTTGCAATGTAAAAGGCTTTTTCGTTCTCCAAGAGATGCTGCTGGAGCAATTTTTTTTTCCCCTCCGCATTTTGGTATTTAAGCCTTCAAGGTAATATAAAGGGAATGTGTCATATTGGGATTATGACACATATTGTGGATATTCTTGCACAGTTCTTCCTAGACAACTTTCATTTATATCCACCCAAAACTTTCACAGACATTGCCAACGTGGTAAGGCATATCGTGATATCTCACATTCCTGCTCTAAAATCCCTCACCGATGTTGCTAAAACAGAGTAACTATATACAAACCAGGTTAAAAATCCATAACCCATGCCTGGGTTTTATCACACCTATTTTAAAAGAAAAGGAGAAATAAAACACAACCAAACCCACAACTTATCAGGAAGACCACGTGAAAGTCACCCCCTGTAGTAGCTGCAGCATTTAACAAAGCACCTAATTAAGACCTCGGCTACGCACAAGCTGGTGGGCATCAGCCGGGATCTCCATGTGGAGCGAGAGGGGACGAGCTCAGGACAAGGTACTAACTGATGCAACTGCCGTAGGACAGACAGGTCTGAAGAGCACCTCAGCTTTTTTTTTTTTTATTTTATTTTTTTTCTTTTTCTCTCTCACTCTTTAAGGGAGCTCCCTTGGTCGGAGAGAAGCACACACAGAGGAGGGATCTCACCCAAACACTAGCAACAAGTCAGCAACTCAGCCCTGCAGTTGCAACTTCACCGTAGTTTCTCCTTCGGTAGAACAAGGCTGTAAGTTGTAAAACACATGACAAAAGGAAGCAAAGAATTCCTGCAGGTTTGAACTTAGCACTTTAAGAAAACTTAAGCTTTTATACGTATCTGTGTTTTCAAGCAAGTTTAACCATCATCGCGGCAACACAAAATTCTCCGGGTGGAAAAAAAAGTGTTTTCAGAAAAAAAGTGATAGACGAAAAGATGAAAAAGGAAAGCTTGCAACTTACCCTTGCTGATCAGCAGTGAAACTGGATCAGAATACTTCTTTGGAGGGTTAAAGTAAAATGGAAGAGCACGGTCAGGCACTCGGACCTGTCTATTTAAACTTTAAAAGTCTACTGCTGTTTTCTATTTCTCATCCTTCCTTCCCCACTAATGAAAGAAAAGTGCTGATACCTCGTAAAAGTTTTTTTCTAACTTGGAACGCTGGGAGAGCTTTTAACAAGTTTTCAAGCCTCTGCCTGTGAAAGAGGAGGGGAGAAGGAGGGGAGGCAGCCCAGGAGGAGGGGCACACTGCAAATGGAGAGGAGGAAGGTGGGGGAGGAGGGAGGGAGAGAAAGAACTGAAGGCACAGCAAAAAAACAGCCCATCTGAGAGTGCGAAAGCATGCAGGTCCCCTCTTGCTGATGCAACAAAACAGCTATAAAGACAGCCAGCAGCCACCTCGCACACCCCTTTCCCCACCCCGAGTCACTTGGGGCACCTGGATGGCACTTCATCCAGAGCTGGGCTCTCCCGGGACAGATGAACGACTTCGCTCTCTGGTGTGCACCAGGAGTTTTACTGTAGGGAGAAGGAAAAAATGTGTGGAACTGGATTAATGGGTGACCAGTGTGAACCTCCTGGGTGCTGGGGCTGGACCGCATTGCCACTGCCGCCATTCCCTCCTTGCCAATACCTTGGAGAGGAAGCCCTCCAAGCCCTCTCCACTTTTTGTTGTGAACACTGCTTTGTGAACTCTGCTCTGTTTCCTTTACGTGCACACATGAAAGTACACACCAGGAGCTGTGTGTTTGTTTCTACAGGAGATACCCATCACACATTGGGTTTGTTTGGTTTTTTTTATTATTTGTGTGTGTTCGCATGTGTGGCTGTCCCATGAGAGAAACGAAGAAATGATCTCACATTCCAGGAAACTCTTTCCAGGAAACTTCAGAAAATAAAACATAGTACAGACAATCGGTTTTCAATAGCGAGAAGAAATGCTCACGATAATTTTGGAGCGTGTTTTAGAGAATAAAAGTATGCTGTAAAACCAATCAGAACGAAACAAGTTTGACTTTACTCCTGACCGACCCCCATGATAAACGCTCCTGGAAAAATGTCTCCTCTGTAGAACAAAGATGAAATTATTTCTCTGCCCAAGTTAAGCTCCTCACACACGGAGCCCAAACTGCACTAGGAATTGGTCGTGGTCTTGTTCATGTCATGGGGTATTAAGTCCCCTGTGGGACTGCTTAAGAGCTTCTCTAGATGAGTTTGTGGTTAGGTAGTTCTCAGTTAAGTTTTACATTTTGGCTTGTACCAGCCTCATTTGGGGTTCAATTTTTATGGGCTACTTCTGCACTCAATAGCATGGATGAGCATTTTTTGCTCTTCAGAGGTTTTAAAGCAAGAGAAAAGTCCAGTAATTGCCATTGAGAGGTTCCCCCAAAAAGATCCTCTTTACAGCTCCTTCTTGAGATAATGAATGCTACACTCTACAATACAACCATGATATGACTGCTCATTTTTCATACCCTTTCCTAAAGCTTTTCACCCAGAGAAACTTTGAAGAAAAATACTCGTCAGGGAGCTGTGAACCTGTGAAGAAACTCCTGGTCTTGGTTCCTACTCTGGAGCTGTTTTGTAGCAGACCACACTGCCTCCTGTTAGAGAAGAAGAGCTAGTACACTACAACAGCACACCTTGCATCCTCCTTCCTCTGGATACAGAGGGAGATGGATGGTTTCTCTAGCATGCCCCCTTTCCTTTGATACTGACTGTTAGTTTTGACAGCTTTTTTAGTTTTTACAGTTGCCCAAGCCATATGGCAGAAATAAACCTTCTCTTGGTGTTCCTTTTAGTGTTGTTTTAAGGTTGTTTTCTCTTTACAGCAAGGGAGAAATGCAGCTTTTTGCATAACAGGCTGTGAGCCTTTCTTGAGAATAAAAAATCCTGTAGTATACAAATGATAGTGTTGCCTTCATGGCTATAGTATAGAGCAGAGTATACATAATACTCCTGCCCCATAAAACTGGTTATTCTAGAGCAAAGTATAACAATGTGGCTATGAGTGTGCTGATGCTGAGATTTGCAATGTTGTTTGTGTTGGTATTGGAAAAGCTGCCCCTTAGAAAAGCAGCTTTATGACAGGAAAAATGCTTAAATTATAGCATGCTAGAATACAGTGCTATTATTCCCTGCAAATGCCGGTATGATCACAGGGTTGAGCTTGCCTGGTCTTGCAGTTTTCCATGTATCTTGCTGTATAGGCTTTACAATGTTTCAAGCATTCTGTTTTTTAAAAGAAGAACTGATGAGAAATATTTCTTTGCTCAAATAAACAAGTGGGATTTGTGAGAAGCCCAACACTTAAAATTCACTTCACAAAACTAAGTGTATATGTTGGTAACAAGTAAAGAATAATTTTGCAGTAATAATAAACATAACACTTGGATTTGCTATGGTATTATCCACATGAAGAAGTAAAGTATTCCAAGTCTCCACTGTGATGCCATGTAGAATTAGGAAGAATTGTTATTAGTCCTCATACAAAATGCCTTGGAAATGTTTTTTGGGGTTTGGAAATATGTTGTCATGGTCATGTCTCACAGCCTATTACCAGAAGATAGCTTCAGATCTCGCAATAATCTACCATTTCACAAGGTTACCATAAAGTCTTACACTCATCTGCATTGCAAGGGAAAACAGCTTTTCAGATTGAACAAATGTCTTCACACATGACCCCTCTTCAGCTGAAGCTGTATTCCACAAGAATGCACAGGAATGTCAGACCAGAGATACTTGCAAGTCTGTTCTTAATCACGGTCTAAGAGGTGGCTAAGAAGATTGCAGTTCGATTTGAAGCCTTGAACTGTGGAACTCAGACTCTTTTTACACAATGGAACTGATGCTATCGGAGCCTAGAGAGTTCTCTGGGACCAGTATTGCCATCCATTGACATTTTGCCTCATGGGGCTGATGGTCCTGTCTTGTGAAGCAATCTTTCAGTGTGCCAATGCTAGGACTGCAGAACCTGTTTCTCTTTGGTTTGGCAGGCTACAGCACAATCCATGAGGACACGTTTGCACTGCAACACAGACACAGAGCCTGAGCCCAGGCTCCATCAAGTGCATCTCTGGGACTGAACCTGCGGGTAACTTCCACAGGATTTCTGTCTACTCTGCCGAATCCTCAGCTGAGTTGGTAAAATAGTTCAGAGTTACCTAACCAAGCTACTAACCATGGTTACTCATTTTCTATATAGGCTTACTAAAGGGAACCATAAATTTAATTATTTAGTATTTACAGCTTTTGACACAGATTCACGGTTAATAACAGAACTCAGTCCACTGTTTTCTTTCTATTATTACCTGGACATAAGTACAGAACTCTATACAGAAACTTTTTCCTTATATAGCCTCCGAATACTTCATCAAAAAATTTTAGTAACCTGATTTGACAGGAAAACTCTAGTAAATGTTTCATTTGGAAGGCTCTCCAAGTCTTTTGGCCATTACAAAATTTCCCGTTGATACCAGTAGGGTTCATAGTCTACTCCCAGTTAAGGATGTCTGTGATTTATTGAGCTCTTAACACAGAGCATGTCTTCACTCGTTTCCAATTTGCTATTCACTTCCTAGTACTCCCATGCACAGCACTGTTCTCATCCTGTGCAATTTGGGAAAGGAGTCTATGGACTGAGTAAACCTGATATACACTAAACCAAGATGAGCATATATGTGCAATCCAGATTTTCTTGGGTGCCTTTCAAGGCACCTTTGTGGTCACTCACGTCTCTGGATGGCACGTAAGCTTTGGCACGTTTTCACTGATGTTCCTTCTCACGTATTTGGTTTTAAAAGACAGACTTGTGAATAATGCGTGGCCTTGTTTCATGCCCTGTTGAGGTAAAGCTTCTCAGAACGTCCGAGGAACAGTAATGTGGTATTTTTTGATTACCTAAGCACATAAATGTGCAGGCTAATGTGTTTTTTTTTTTTGTTTTATTTATTTTATTCTATTTTTTTAAAGCAGCCAGTGGTTTTCGCTTGTTCAAGGAATTTACATCATGTAGAAATATAACTCAGCTTTGAAGTTTCTGGCCACAGGCCTTGCACGTTCTCTCAGCAGGGTGACTGGGCTTCAGCCCACTGGAAGCTGCTGCACCCAGCACCCTTGGGTTTGCAAAGCACAGCCCCCCCTCCCTGCCTCACCTGCCAGGTTTCAGAGGGTCATCACTTGTTCAAAGTAAAGGCAATTCAAGGCAGTTGTCATTCCTCTTCAGGTGGTAGCTCTTCCCACTTGGGTGATAAAGAATATTTTCTGATAGTAATAATAAAAAGTAGGATAATTGCAAGGCTGTCTCTTAGTAAGCACACTCGTCATTCCTTGTTGAAACTGGTCTCAGATTAATTTGCTACGGTACTATTAAAACTAGATATTCCCTGGGGGAAGAGGAGGCTTAGTCAGTGCAAAATAGATTCTGCTCTTAATAATCAACCCGGAAAAGAAAAAAAACAGCTATTTTAAAAGAGACACTGCTGGAAACATAAAGACTGAAGCACCTCCAATGACTGTGTAGAGAAGTTCTCAGTGACACATGCCATCAGATCACAGCCCAGCTGAGCAAATAGTTGTTTTCTCTGAAAGTATGTTGCTAGTCATTTGTCTAAAATCTCAGAGTGCTTTATAAATATTGACATAGAAAAAGTTACGTTATACTAACGTCTTTTATGGAGATAGGAAGTTTGTCATGGAGAATATCAGCAGCTCTTCTGAGTCATAGATAACTCATGGTACAACTGGGAGTAGGAGCAGAATTTCTTAATGTCTGGCTCTATCCCTTAAACCAAAAAATATTCTGGCCTATTCTCTAGTTCCTTTTTGAAATATCAGCTAGCAGTAAAAGCAGATAAATGGGTGTTTCTTAATAAAATTTATGAGGAACCCAGGGAGGAAACATAGTGTTCTAAGTTGGGGGTATTATGTCCTTTCTGCTCTTTGTGCTGGTGGATACCTGCCACTTCATACCAACAAGATCTCACCACAGCTTCTTCATGGTGATGCTCAGATTGCTCACTTTCTCATGCTATCCTTAAAAATGTCAATTTGTTCCTGGTTCACTAATGGATAGAAAAGGAGAAGGCTCAGATGCTCTTCAGCTGTGCCAAGGAACTTCTAAAGCTCATTACACACAGCTTAAACACCAGAAAAGTTGGTCTTAAAAGGACTTAGCCCAACACTAACTGCTGCTGATCAGTTATCTCTGCCAAGCTAGCCACCCCTCTAGAAACTCAGTTGAAAACCATTCAAACCGAGAATGAAGTATGAGTTCACAGATCCTTATGAATTTGGCTCCACCTTCTGTACACAGTGAAAATAAACATGAATTATATTGAATATTGAATGTCAGTGAAACTATTTGTTTATCTTATTTTCCATTTCACTTCCAAAAATCCTGCACCGAGATTACCTCGTGGTATTTTGTGAGCTTTTATTTCTCCATACTGGTGGTGCAGTTTTCCAGTCATTTGCTTCCAAATGATGGGAGGCTTTTAAAACATACGGCCATTTCAGGTTTTCAAACCATGGAGTAACATAGCATGAAAGTAACAGAGTCTTGCAGGCTTTAAATTTCTTAATGAGATCCTTCAATGACCTAGTATATTGCACTGAAATAAAAGAAAATCTCACAATGTGTGTTGGCAACCTCTGATACTTACTCTGATGTGTAGTCTCACTGGATCTGATAAATCTGTACACATTGCTACCCACCAATGTAAATAAAGGTTATACAGTCAAACTCCAAAATAGAAACCTACTCAAATGAAGAAAAAACAGTGTAGGTAAGTCTCCCAAATACCTTCTAAGTTTAAGATACTTTCTCACGTTTCTTGATAAAAAGAAATTTTCTCTATTGCTAAACATTTAGAAATGTGAGTGGTGAGTGGTTTTGACATAAATTCTTATACTTTTTATGCAGGCTTTACAAACAGTGACTGACTTTCCATGGTAGTCCTTGAAATCTGGTGGAGGTTGATGAGTTTTCCACCTCTGTGAACTGAGGGACAAAAAATTTAGCTCCTTTGGTGATGTCAGAAGAGCAAAAGGGGAATGGGTGAGCTCCCTTCCCCTCAAGAAATCTCATCTTTTCCATTGGTTCTNTTTTTTTTTTTAATTATTTAAATCAATCCAGAGTTTCCCTAGGAATTGGAATGAATTTGGTAATGGAAGTCACTGTGTTTTAGTCACAGATCAATATTTCATTGGCAAATTAAATTGAGCTGCTTCAATACTTAAATAAGCACTGAAGCCTAACCAAAAGTATTTCTTATCCAGAAGGTGAAAACGAACATTTTATTTCTACATAGAAAATGGACTAGAATAAATTATTTATAGTCTCTCATTATCCCATATGTTTGAATAAGATTTGTTAATCATGTTATCAATTATTTTTTTTTTATTCAGCACAAGGTTAGAGAATGCTCGCTGGCAGCTTTCTCCTGTAGATTTTTCAGATTGACTAGTTCATTCACATTTAGCTGAGTGACTGCGTTCATTAACCCGCAGACAGTCTGTGCTGGTCATTTTAAAATCTTCTCCCCATGTGACTGCCACAAAGAGCATCAGATTTATCCTCTTGCTTTATGGTTTTTGGGCTGCAGACAAAAGAAATTCAATGTCACCTCAGAGAATTGACCTGAAATACACTATTGCAAAAGATTTCTGAAAGACAGAGGCAAGGTGCATGAGATGCTCCTGACGAAAAGGAAGAGGTGTGCTCAGTGGGTTTCATGATAGCTTCACAGGGGTATTTGAGGACAAGAACATTTCAAGACTTCCCTCTCATTTTCCGTATGCCCACTCTCTTTCTATTTGCTGTACAGCTGCATATACATGCTGGCCAGACCATATATTAATTGCTCCTTTCTTTTGACAGTCGGCAGGATTAGCTGTGTTGTAGACATTAAAGGGTCTGCAAAGAACTGAACATCAAGAAATTTTACATAAAAGCAAGTAAGAATTATTACTAGGGTTGACTGCTGGTAAAAATATAAATTGGTTAAAAATACACTGCTAATTATGGGGTTTCCATAAGAACAGCTTTGGGATAACAAATGGAAAATTAATCTACTGGAATTAGCAGTTTCTTTTAAAAGATTTTCCCAGAAAGGGATCTCCCAATATAATCCATGAGGCCTTTTCCCAAGCAGTAAAGAACATCAACTCCAGTAGTCTGCTTTGAATTTAAATGTACGTAGTTTCATATATTTAATTTCTCAGAAAATTTAAAATTAACTGAAAATAAAAAAAAAAGGTGCACAGTGTATCAGTAATTTAATGACATGTACAAATGAGTCATAAAGAACATAAAAATCCCTGACTCCACAATTCAGGCTGGGAACTGCTTGTTAGCTATTGCTAGCACTGTTCAGCAGACATGAACGGTGCATAAGGGAAAACATCGCATAAGAGATAATATCTTTTGGCTATTAAATTTTAATACAAACTACTTTGTATCAAAAGCATTATAAAACCATACAAAATAAAATCAGCTCAGTAAAGTGAGAGAAAACAGTTGCAATGTATTGAGCATTAAACCAAGAGTTAACTTTTACACCTTAGCTTTGAATAATAAAACCCAGCAGCTTTACAGCTTTCTAAGGCTTCATTCTAAAGAAACAGCTTTCAATTATTTACTAATTAAATCTACTATTTAAACTAACACTGGCACATTGTCCATAACCAAAGATCTTCTAAACTTAGAATCTTAGAATCATTTAGGTTCATGAAAACCCTTAAGATCATCATCCCCAACTGTTAACCTAACACGGCCAAGTCTACCACTATACTGTGTCCCTAAGCACCATATCTACACCACTTTTAAATTACCTGATTATACTTCACTTGGTTAAAATAAAAATCAAAGTGTGTACCAAACTCAGACTATTCCATAATTACAGAAAATTTTCAGAAGATGGGAATGTAAGAATTAATTCTGTGTTCTCACAGTCAATCAAGATTATAGTTTGCAAATCATTCTGTCTTAAATCTAAGTAAAAATTTTTAGGTAAAGCCAGTAAAAGAAAAAAAGTGTCTCCATATGAGAATCACAGAATCACTGAATTACGGATTCACAGAATTGAAGGCGTTGGAAGGGACCTTGAGAGATCATTGAGTCCAACCCCCCTGACAAAGCAGGTTCCCTAGAGGAAGTCACCCAGGTAGGCGTCCAGACAGGTCTTG
>VXBZ01012731.1:0-40784 GCA_013399135.1 Heliornis fulica | reverse complement strand
GAGTAGAGGGGGAGGATCACCTCCTTCAACCTGCTGGCTACACTCCTCTTAATGCACCCCAGGATCCCATTGGCCTTCTTGGCCACCAGGGCACACTGCTGGCTCATGGCCAACCTGTCATCTACCAGGACCCTCAGGTCTTCTCCACAGAGCTCCTCACCAGCAGGTCATCCCCCAGCCTGTACTGCTACCTGCAGTTATTGCTTCCCAGGTGCAAGACCCTACACTTGTTTTTATTAAACCTCATCTGGTTCCTCACTGACCAGCTCTCCAGCCTCTCCTGGTCTCACTGAATGGCAGCGTGTCCATTCTTGCGTGTCTGCCACTCCTTCCAGCTATGTATCATCAGCTACTTGCTGAGGGTGGACACTATTCCCACATCAATGTTGTCAAGGAAGATGTTAAACAAGACTAGACCCAACATGGTGGTCAGCATGACCAGAACCACCCCATGTTGGGATGCCCAGAGTCCACCTCTCATCCTTGCTCTAGCTGCAAACCCTGAGAAACCAGAGGTACCCCTTCCTCCCTCCCTACAAGAGGTGTCATTTTGCCACGTATTTTCAGAAGTAGCCCAGCATGGGCTGCCATGTGGGGCTTCCCACCCCAACCACTTCTTTCTGTCTTAGGCCACTTGTGATTCTGCTCCTGCCATGGCCAAGAGTTTTGCTAATTATTTAGTGATCAGATCACTAGCCCCTAAAGTGGTAAACTTGCTTGTTAGCCCTGCTGAGATTGTAAACTTAAAAATGGTATCTTTAACTTTCTAAACTACTACTGCTTTAATTATCAGGACAGAGAACAACTGAAAGCAGACAGACACTTTATTTATTCCTGTAAAGAAAGCTGAGTTATTCTGCAAAATAATTGAGAAATTCATTAATGTGAGAAATAATTCAGAAAAAATAGAAATGTGAGCATATTTACAGAATACTAACAGGTTTCTGTTTGAACAAGCGCTTGAGCCCTGTGCTGAGTAGCTAAACTTCCCTGTTTTATTTTGGTTTACTTGAGTATGCCCAGAATCTCCAGGAGCAAAATGACATTTCTCCTGGGGGGGACCTGAACTTCCTCCTTCATGCAGAGGATGACAAGCCAAAGAAATTCTGTCTAATGACTGAGATTATATTACTGCTACTAGCAGTTTAATGCCTTACAGAGAAAAAATTGCCCTGGAAGAAACAAGATTCTGACTTTTGTTTACTCTGCCAAGCATTCAAACCATGAAGGCCAAAAGTGAGGCTTTTACCAAGCAAGTGTCCTTTTTCCCCACTGCTTTCATAAATCTCCATTTCGGTACAGAAGCATCACTATGAAATAAAAAAGATTTTATATGCATATAAAATATCTAATATTCAATACATATTTTATATCTTTGAGATATGTATATAAGCACATATTTATGCTCTATGTCAGGAGTTGTGCCATCAATACAATATTCACATCCTGACAATTTGCCCATGTTGTTTTTCAATACTGTGAAAATATTGAACTTTTTCAATTTTGTATTTTTAGAATATGTTTTAAAAAAACTAAATAAGAAGAGAGGTGTGAAACCATAAGTTTGGAAGAGAAAAGTTGACTGGCAGTCCCTGTGTTCACACAGAAGAACATGCACATTTTCCAAGCAGTGAGCAAGAATTTGTAAGAAAGAACTGTATTCCTTTGTGTATGGAATTATCATTGTCTCCACTTAAAGAAAAAATAAAAATATTAAATTAATACTACTTCAAAAATTAAATCTGAGGAAAATTGGATCAGTATATTTTCTTTTTTTGACATTTCACTAACTGCAAGATACAAGGTAGAAAACCAGACTTTCAGCACACACTATGTGAGAAAGCTTCTTTCTCATTTTAGAAAACTTAGAATACAACCCACTGATAACTTGTTTTTATTAACATCTTTTCCAAGAAGATGGGTTAAGTATTCATAACATGGTGTTGTCAGAAATAAATATACTTTCTTCAATTTCAGATGGGCACAGCACAAGCTGAAACAACCTACATGAGCCAGAGAACTCCTTTTGCTACCCATTGCACACTAGTTTATGGGAATCATGAGTGATTACTACAAATAAAGTAAAAAGAGAACTAAATTATATGATTCTAAGATGAACTTCTTTAGTCACTGTTTAAAGTCTTCTGGGTAAATTTCTTTTCTGAAGCCTGGAACAGCAGTCACAGGTACTGAGACAGTTAAGCTGATAAGCCTAGAAGAAACTGCTGAAGATGTTTACTGATAAAGGAAGATCATGTTGATTAGCCAAATGAGCCAGAAAATAAGGGCTAATCTTAGGTACAGGAAAGGGAAACACACACTATAAACTTCAGGTAAAATGCTAAGATCGAAGTAAAATCTCTTCGGATTACTTCATGAAACTGCTTCGTAAAGCACAGAACATTTAATGAACCCACATAGAGTCACACTATAATGATGCACCTACACACATTCTTTTTTCTTTCCAGGGCACGTAAATAGATCTTTTTTACTTATTCAACTTTTGCTTCCTGGCCTCAATGCCATTTGATTTCAAGTAGGAATTCTACATCAAGAACAAATAGGGTCTCTATCAGCCTTTGAAATGGAAATATAGAAGTCTCAGTGTGAAACTGTAAAAGTCCTTGATATGCAATCTCCTTGACCCACAGACTTGGTCTGAAAAGTGCTGGCATATGTGTTGCAAGCCCTGGTATTATATACCATCATAAATCAGCTCACTTCTACTACTGCTCTCTGCTGTAACAATTCACCTCAAGTTTTTAAAAAGTGTTTTGCTCTGACAGTGGATATGTGTAGATTTAATGTTGGAGAGGCCACTGGGAATTGAGTATGCACTGTGTATAATTAGTTTGAATATTAATGAAACCTAGGGAAACACATTTAAGGCAATAGCATGAGCTTTAAAAATGTGTGCGACTTCTTTTGGGTCCCTTGCAAACTCCCCAGGGCAGGACTGCTAGGAGAAGAGCACATCGCTTCTTTTATTCTCTACATTACTCTGAGGAATTCTACTGAATAGACCTCTATAGGTCTATTCCAATACACCTAAAACTGGCAGTCAGGTATTTTTCAACTTCTGGGGTGAAAACAAAAGCAGTGAAAGAACGAACAAAAATTACAACAAGATTGCTCATCTTATTCTTAAATATATTAGAAATATTCAGGAAAGGATAACAATGAACTTTGCAGCACCAAGCAGCTTAATGCTCTCAAGACAAGCATGCTCCTAAGCAGTCACAGCAGGAAGATATTAAAGGAATTCTCAGAAAATTAGGTGCCTCCAGACATGGCAATTACTGACTTGGAACTTCCAGGCTATTACAGCAGTACAGAAAGACCTAAAACATAATTCAGCACCAGAAACATTGTGTGACTTTAAGCCAAAATCTTTATCTTAATTCTAAATGTTATGCTGAAATGTAATCTTTCTTTATGTCACTGTTAATTACCGTTCTTACCACAAGCTCACATTTCTATGCAGCCCTGCAAACCAAGGTTGCAGATAGATATTAGACACAATTTTCAGATTGTGCCAAGAAGAATTAACTACTGCTGGGCAAAATGCCCGGCAGATTGTTTAACATCCCAATCCTAACCAGGGTTTGGAGTTTTGGTGGCCAGGAAAAAGTGTCATCTGCGAACTCAGCCAATAGACCTGGAAGACACTGAAGGGCAGAACATATTAATCTCCTTGCCGTCCTTATCGAGATTTGCACCACATCTAAATGTAAAAGCAACTCCATGCTCAGAGAAAAACAAACAAAAACAAACAAACAAACCAAAAAAACCCCCACAAAATCTAAACGTAAAAGCACAGTAAAACGTTCCAAAACCTGTCCTTTTAATTTTAAAAAGTTTTATTGGTGGATGTGTTACGATAGTGAGTAGTTCAAAGAGTTCCGACAATAACGTCGACCTAAGTCGAGGCTGAGGCTTCCCCAGGAAGGCTCTGCCCGAAGGGGCCGTTTGGGCCTGGGGCATGCCGGAGGAGGACCACATTTCGGNCGGTGTCCCTCCTGGGGCTGGGGCTGCACAGGGGACCGATCCCGCCTGGCAGGCCGTCTCCTTGCCTGTGTCACTGGCACCGTACACCTCCGCCGGCCCGTACTCGTGCTCAGGAGTGTGCACGCAAAGGAGCACCTTTCATGCTGGCGCGGTGAGAACTCAATAACCGAAGTTTTTAAGCGGGTGTTCTTTATTTCCAGCGCCGGGCGCGTCGGGGCTCCCTCCACCCGGTATGCACGCCGAGGGTTAGAAGGAGTGCGTTTATATTGTTAAACTGTATACGTATGCATGGTATTCCCCCTGAATTGGTTATGTATTCAACACCTTCCCAATAAGTCAACTGTCACATGCGCGTTTTAGTCTCTGGGTGGTGGCTGGTGGTCTTATGATGAAGACTTGTAGTCTTCCTCGGCTTTCAGCTTTGACCCTGACTGCTTTATGTAACAATGAGAAGCTCAAACTGTTTTTCTTCCCAAGTGCTTCTGCTCATTCCTTCTTTATCTTCAAGGTTATTCTGCTTTCACATTTTAAGGGTGTTCTCTTACTTTTCAAGCACAGCTGTGTCCATGAAAATAACTCCAAAGTTATACAGCAGCTTCTCTATCTTAACTCCCCCTTTTTCCCACCAAGCTATCCTTGTTTTTACAGGCCAAGCTGCCTTTTAGTTTTCTCTGTATCAATAACATCAATTAAAAAAAACCCAACAAAACATTTCTGCAGACCTAATCCCCCCCCAAAAAAAAACAACAAAACAACCCAAACAAAACAAGAAAACAAACTCAACAAAAAACCAAAACCACCAAGGAAGAAATAAGTATACATGTTAAAGAAATGTCACTTGGACATCAATAGTTGTGGTCCACTATGGTCATTCTTCTCTTATTTCAGAAATGAAAATCTGAAAATTTGAAACCAGTAAGCTTTGAAGGGTCTACACCTGAAACAGCAATGATGCTTGAAAGATATTTCCAGGTCTTTGATAGCAAGGTCTATAGTATATAGTAGCTGTAACATTTCAAGTCTGACAAACTGATCAACAGTTTCAGTTTGGTTTTACCTCTCCAGTGAAAGCCAAGAGAAGTTGCAGGAATGTTTGCTTCACCATCTATCCACTGGGAACATCTGCAAAATCAGTCAGCTTTCCCCAAAGGCAAGTGCATCTCAGAAGGTCAGTCCTTATTTTTTTGTCTTGTACTAGGAATTGCCCATTACATATGAAACACAAAATGCACATAGTTTGGTGATTTGACAAGGGCCCCAGAGTTTTCAAGGTCTATTAATGCAACTAATTAGTTGTCGTTAATTGTTTTCCAGGTTCTTCACTATCATTCATGTTACCCTATTAAAGTATTCTGGCTCTTCTGGGAGCAATACGTTGTATCCTCTTGTCAATAAACCTACAACAAAGACATTTTTCATTAAAAAAGTTATCAGCTGTATATGAAATGAGTGATTACTTGCAATTGATTTGGTCAGCTTCTTCTGGGAAATATGACAGATAAAGCAATTGTCTTAACAGCAATTTCTATTTCAGAGAATCTATGTAAAACTTTGTTTTCGCCTGGAGTTTGTGTTCACCTGCATTAAACCTGGGTACTTAGATCACTTGAGATCTAATTACCTTCTAGATGCATTGAAATTCCTTCACAATAAGTTAATAGAAAAATTATCAGTTTATAATGATATCTGAGGACATATTGGCACTTGATGTCACTTCCAGAACAGGCACTGTATTGGTTTGGAGCATAAAAAGAATAATACCTTGTGAGGTAAATAACCATAGATTATGTGGAATCGCTGTCAGATGGGAGCAGCAGGAATTTAAACTGTTTCTTATTACTATTTCTAATATAATCAAATCACAAGCACTGCTCCACTTGTACTATAGATATGAGTTAATGTTAAAGGAAACAAATTAGCAAAAAGTTGTGAATATTTCTGCTTCCATCAGTCTAAAGTTGTAGCAGTTTTTCAATATTGATTGCAATAGCCACAGTAAAAGCTATCTCTAATTAATTCAGACATTTTTCTTCTTTACATGATATTTCCATGCACTGTTTAATAATTACAAACATATTCATTGTTCAAAAGTATCCATTTAAATGTTTACATTAATGCATATCATGCATGCCTCAGGAATGCTCCTGATAATGATCATTCCAACCCTGGTTTCCAACAGGAGTTATTTGTAGACTACAGTTTGTGCTGCTATTTTTTCTACTGCTTGATTGATTTAATCTTAAATGCACAAGACCGCAGATGATCATGTGTACTCCTCTAGTTCACCCCTAATAAAAAGACATGTACAAACCCACATTAATTTGATCCTAACATTTGATTTTCAGCAAAAACCCTGATAAGGCATATCCTGTATGAATGTCCTTGATAACGTGTAGAATAAGGTGGATGTGTTGTATGAGTTATTTGGCTCAGTACAAAGCTATAAGGATTAAAAAAAGCATAATATGTACTCAGGAGGTCAAAATAATCTAATCTCCTCTCTAGGCCATGAGATTTTAAGACTCCATTGATGATAATGACAGATATGAATTTTAATTAAAAAACTCCACTTTCACAGAATTTACTGTGCTAAAGGTCTTTGTATTTATTACAAACCACTGATGCTAGCTGCATCTGAATGACATAAAGACAAATCAAGGCAGCAGGCAGAACAATATAATTTACAGGCCAAGCCAGTAATTCAATTTGAAATGAAGGATTAGCACAAAGTTTGGGACTTTTATGTTTGCCTGATTATTTGGTTTTCTTCTGCAGGGAAAGTGAGAAAATGCAAGAACTGAAGACAGGAATCAGACTACTAAAGATGCTCTCAAACAAAGGAGAATCTGTGATCTATGGTGGTTTCACCCTGGCTGGAGGCCAGACTCCCACCAGAGCTGCTCTATCACTCCCCTCTTAGCTGGACAGGGGACAAAATACGTGTTGAGAGGCTTTGGAGATAAGCCTCCAAGATAAGGAGATAAGGACAGAGAGAGAGATCATTCTGCAATGGGTGCCATGAGCAAAACAGACTCAACACAGAAGAAAGGAAACTAATTTATTACACTACACACACACAGAAAACAGAGTCAGATAATGAGAAGTACAAACAGCTCTTAAAACATCCTCCCCCCCATCCCTTCTTTGCAGACTTCACTCTATTCATGATGTTTCTCTTCCCCAGGATGGCATGGGGAAAAGTGGGTGTGGAATATGGAATGGAGGCTTCAGTCTTCAGTCAGTTCCTCATGAGTTGTTCTCCTTCTTGAGGGGTAAGGGGGGGCGGCGGAGGAAGCATCTCTCACACTCTTTCCCTGTGCCAGCGTGGGGTCCCACCCACGTGAGACAGTTCTCTACAACCTTCTCCACGTGAGTTCTCACCCACGGGGCCTTGGCCCTTCATGAACTGCCCCAGCGTAGGTCACTGACATAAACTCATAGGATGTCTCTCAGTCCCAGACTGCTGGCCCCAGTCTGGTGCCCCACAGAGTCACAAGCACCCCCAGCAAACCTGCTCTGGCGTGGGCCTCCGTCTCTCTCATCTCTCTCTCTCTCTGCCTCTTATCTCTCGCTGGCTGCAGGTTCTGGCAGGGGCTTGCTCCAATGTAGGTCACAGATTCTTCGCTATTCCTCCACCTGCTCCATGGTGGGATTCTGCCTGGCCCAGGTACCCCTCCATGGGCTGCAGGTGGGATCTCTGTCCTCCATGGGCTACAGGGGGGATATCCACTTCACCATGGTATTCTCCACAGGCTGCAGGGAATCTTCTCTCAGTGCCTCCTCCAACCCCCTTCACTGACCTTGGTGTCTGCAAAGTTTCTTACATATTCTCACTCCCTTCTCTGGTGGCAAAATGTGGCTGTTTTCATTCTTCTGTCTCTAAAATGTGATTCCCAGAGGTGCTGTGACCGGCGCTGATTGGCCCGTTCGGCCTTGTCAGCAACAGGGTTTGGGAGTTTGGCCTTGGAAGCACAGCTGGGATTTGCTTTGTTGGACCCTTAAGCTTTCAAGTCGCTTCTTAAAGAATCCATGTTGCAAACCCATGACAAACTATCAGGGCATTGAAGCTAAAATTCATTGCTTTTGTTCTCGTTTTTTGTATGGCCTGATTTAATTACAACTAACTTGGACAAAAGCCACTGAAAGCCAGCAATTCTGAAATGGTAAAACCATAGATGAGAGGACGTAATGAAAGCCATTTCCAGCTCTGAATCTTCTGATTTTGTATTTCAGCAATTGAGCTCTACTCCTTCATTGTAGAGGATACAGCTGAAATATAGTTGTAGGAAAATCAGAGATGTCTGCTTCTTGTGTCCTCTTTGAAGGCTGTGGAAATTAATCTTCATGAAGTGAACCGCATAAAGAGGAATTGCCAAAGTCATGAGTGATTTTTAAACATCAAATCAAAGAAGATGAAACAATCTGGAAAAGAAATGTATCACATAAATTTGAAAAACTTACTGAAACCTGTGCACTGCATGATGGATGTGCACAAACTTACTCAAAGCACACTTTGCCATGGCAATTTCTAGAAAGCTATTATCTCTTTAAAAAAAATTCTGTGATATTTTAGAATTTCCAGTAGCTGGAGAGACCTGTCAACACTGAATTGCACTTAATAGTGGGGCATCCTACAGCAGTGTGAGAGATTTCCATAGAAGAAAAATGCACTTAGGACTGTATGAAATATTAACAATAACAAAAGGTGATATGATTAATGCTTCATTATGGATTATACTTCTGTAAGTGTAGTCTGATTCTGTCAATACAACCAGATTGAGTATTTGTTTCATCACTCTGACTTAGATTTTTAGCCTGCCTTTTGTTTTTTGGTTTTTTTTTATCTTTTTACTTTGTTCTCTGGTTTCATAATGACCAATATTCCCTGCTAAGTAATAAGAATTTTGCTGGATTAACATAGTTCTCAAAATCCAAACATCTTGGACTTTGAATCGTGGATCAGGGAGGAGCAGCAGTAGGAAACAGTAATTATCTCAGCTAGAAGGACTTTGAAAGATAATTCCTAAAAGTATTTTGTTACTGTAAGGTTTAGTTGTTGGATACAATCAGTAAGAAGGGCAGCACCATTACGACTTTTGTGCAAAGTCATGGAGTGTGCATAAGCAGTGCCATGTCAGTAACCCTTTGCGTAGATCTCTCTTGCTCATTTGGTTGACATCTTTCCCAGCTTTTGGAAGCTACTGTCTTTTTGTCAAGCAGGGCAACATATGGAAGGAAGATACAGGTATGAAAAGTAGTTGGATTAAATAACAGATTCAAGTTTTTTCAACAAAATTTCTGTGGCACAAATTTTATGAACTGTATCTGGGACAGATATCTGCCTTAAAAGTAGAAAAATCAGAAAAAATATTATCTGTTAAGCAGGTGAAAATTTGTATCTGGAGGTTAAAGGAGAACAGGAAAATAATTTTGGGACCATGATAATTAAACAGGGAAGTAGAGACCCTTTCAATCTCAATGCCTTCTCCCAAAGGTGAAGGTCCAGTTATCCCTAATCTGTTTTCTCCTGTAGATTAGACCTTCCCACGCATCAAATTGTTACCTAATAATTGCTTACAAGGCGCTGCTTTTGCACAGATGAGTTCACTAATGTTCAACAGGTTTGACAAGTGACCAACATGTCTCTATCTTATTCTTGTATCTTAGTACCGATAGTTTAAAATGAAAACTTTTTTCACTTTCCAAGAACAGTTGTAAGCAAAACTCTTTCAAAGAGACAGGGATTTTCCTATCAGTGTTTCTAGGAGCTGATTGCCTTACTCCCAAGTTTTCCTCTAGTCAAAAACACAAATAGAGGCATATGAATAACTCTTGGATGGTTTTCCAAATAACCATCAATTTCTGTTCCTTGGTATTCTTCCCTCCAAAGCATAATTTGCCGAAAGGTAAGACTACTGAATTGTCTTTCTACCTTGAATTGAGGCACAAGAATACAGCTGGCATAGACATGTGCTTCACTTTCAAATTTAATTACTAAAATTGTCAGGATTGCTATATAGTTGAATTTGCTGAATTATTAAATAGTGCTACGGGGTAATGCAGTTGTTTGTGGTCTGCCCATTTACAAAATGTGATGGCATTTTTATCAGCGTTTGTAATAGAAATTCATATATAGACCCAACTAGTCAGCTATTAATCTGAACAATTTCTGTCATACTGAAACAAGAATATTGATGGTTATGTATTTGTCAGAATGCAGAACTAAATAATGTGAAACCATTTTAATAAATGGCAGTTTCCCCTTCAGCAGGATTTTAGTTGACGTTTACTTCTATTATTTATTTGAATCATTTAATAATCTGTTGCAGTCCAATTAAAAAGACAGATCGGACTGAACCCATATTTGGAAGAACAGGGCATATTACTTTCTCCTGCTTCAAAATTCTCTTTAATTAGCACTGAAATTCGCAGAATCTACCTTTCCACCTAAATTACTGTAGCCAGCTCAATGTTTGTATACCAGTAAAACCTTCAAGATAACAGGGGAGAAGCAAGTTGTGCTTTAGCTCAGATTTTCAGATTCTCCTACCTACCTAGCTGAGTGCAACCACAAACAAAAAATCTTTACCGGTGTCAAAGCAGTGGATCACAGACCTGGCAATGCTTTCAGGTTTGCTACAAGGCAATGAAGCTATTCGATAATTAAGCTAAATTAAATACATTAGTATCTTGTTTGGAAAGCAAATCTGTTATTTTGATGTTCAGTAGAGCCAGGCTGTGGGTTGTGTGCCTTTCTGTAAGAAAAAGCAAGAGAAAGAATGGTCAACTACAGAAACATCAAGGTGTGTATGTCTTCGACAGCTGAACAGGCTGGAAATCTGTTGGAAGCTGAGCAGCATCAGTCTAACAACATCACCCACCTCAGCACGCACAGTGTGTGAGCTTAATGATGCAATCTTGTGCACCCACAACACAGCTCAGGGACCTCCATGGAAGCAGTATGGTGCCCAATTTTCAAGCACCAATCACTTGGATCATAGTAACAGTCAAATTTACATAAGTACAACATGGAACAAAATTAGATCTTAATTTGTTGCTACAATATCATCGCATTTTTTCCACATTGTAAAAGCTTTTGCCCAGGTTTGGCCTTGAGAGGATTCAACTAAGTTCTGTTTCCACCATGGAACTCCCACCATTTTGATGTGCACTGAACCAAAGCTCTTCCTAGAGCTGGGTAAAGACTTCTTCAAGGTGAGCTGAGCTGTGCAGCTTTGAAATATGTTTTTGTATTAAGAGCCTGACAAGTATCACATTTCTACCTTGTGCATTCATTCAGTGAAATATAACTACAGTCAGCTTCTAATATGCCAAACACCTATGCCTCTTTTTCCTGTCATCTATGAAAGAGTATTTTCTTGATATAGAAAACTAGCTGTTGGGGTTGTTTTTTTGTTTGTTTGTTTGTTTTTTCTTTCTTCCCTGGAAAACAAAAACTATGGATTCTAATTTGAGTGATAACATCACTTCAGAGTGAGGAATTGTCACTTTACCTGGGAAAATTCAAAATTGCTAAGAATAGCAGAGTCCAATAGAGATATTGCTTGGACGAAAAACTTCTATGACAGCAGGTTTTTTTCTTTGGCAGAAAGCACATTAAATAAGACACTGCCAGGGATAAATTGATCCTCTCATAAGAAATCATAGGTGCTTGTATTTTATTTAAAACATAAATAAAAGGAGTTGGTTGTCTTTTAATTTTCATTTGCTTAACTTCTTTGTTCATGACTGTACCCACATTGTAATTCATTTCTGCATAGAGTGCCTCAAAATCGGGGGATGAGTGTATTAGTGAAATTCAAATGAACTGAACACATCAGACTTAGATGACAGGTGCTACTTCATACACAGGACATAGGATCCTAAACAAGAATTAAGTAGATGCTAAGGATGCAATTCATGCAACTAAATTTCAGGTTGTGAAACTGTCCATATTCACAGGTGGCTAATGATACTTGGTGTGTTTACGATATCCAAGATATATCTATGGGACTGGAGTGGGGGGGAAATCACAGAAATAGAAGAGATGCTCAGCTGTCTGGCAAGATTTTCTTTTAAATTCACCTTAAGTTAGGTCATCTTAAACCCACCTACAATTTAAGATCACACAAAAGAAACACAGAAGTCTCCATTCAGTGGTCTAAACCAGGTATCTAGTGCCATTTGAGATGCCCTAGGGCATTTGAGATGTGCACATGTGTTTGGCAGATGTGATGCAGGACAAACAGGATGCCTACACTGTTCTGAAGCAGTTGGAGACCACACTGCCTGAGGACATCTCAAACAATAGTAAATGCCATTTAAAACTGAATTTCTCACTTCCTGAAAAAAAAAACCTTTCAAAATCATTAGCCTAAATCATTTATTCTAATATAGAAATACTAATAACACACTTAAGCAAGGAATTTTAACATTAATTACTTCAGACTGAAAAACTGGATTTTTGTTCACAGTGGATTATTTTCCATTATTTTAAGGTTGTTCCAAAGCACATTCACGACATCTGCAGGGCACTTAGCAGTCCCCACTGTTGATGACAACTCACAAATACCTAGTAAGGTGTTTTTGCATTGCTCAATTCTTCACAGCATTGTGTTTCACATAGCCAACAGATTAACGCTTGCCCATATGCCATCACTAATAGCCCAGGTAGGACTGGAAGCAATTTTATGAGATTCCTTTGAGTTCACTAAACAGAATGTTTTCATTAATTGTGAGCATTCTGAGAACTGATGAGGTGGAAATTAATGACACAGATATAGACAGAGCTGAAGCAAGGCTAGTGGTTGCTGCAAGACCCTCTGAGCACTTGCACAATTATGTTGCAGTCTTTCAGGGGGGAAAGATAAGCAGTTACATACCAAAAGCAGTCTAGCAGAAAAGCTGTTTAGCATGAAAACTATGAATCCATGTCTTAACAGGGACCACACCTTCAGTAATTAATTTTGTCTTTTCTTTTAGCTCCTGGTTATGCAATTCATACTAACGGACATTTCAAAAGTTTGTATCAGTCAGATTTATTACAGCCAGAATGTCCCATCAGTTAAAATTTTATAAATGAAGGATGACTTCTAATGAATTATTTTACAAGGGTAAAATAAGCATAAATAAGGAAGGATATAAAATAATTTTAGATAGCAAACATGCCTGCTACCCATTTACTCGTGTGCCACTAATCCCTTATGAATCTGTTTACTCTTCTAGTTTGCAACAACTTCTGAATTTAAAAAAAAAAAGTAATTTACAGTTCTAAATGCCTTTATATTTACCCAGAAGGTATTGCTTAACAGCAACAGAAACCAGAGTGCAAATCAATGAGTTTACAGAGTTAAAGCAAGTAAATTAAAGAACCTTGAAGACTGAGAAAGTCATAGTAAAATATTAAACTGAAAAAAACCCCTCAATATTGGTGGTGTAACACTTTTTAAAGAGAGGTGGTAAGTGAATGCAAATATTTTGTTTTATAGTAGTGACAAGCTGAAAAGCCCAGGACAAAGTCTGTGAGAGTATGGGGACAAAGCACTCCTCACAGAAGGGATACAGCTATGTTAAAAGAAAAAAAAAAGAGAGGAAAAAAAAGATATTATGGTCTGATTTTCTTTAGGAAACACAGCATGACCTTAAACAGGATAGACTGCTCCACCTAAGAATTACCTTGTTTTGTACTGAGAAACATTAAACTCCATCCCTCCACCCCCAACCTGAATTGCAGGAATATGAAAAAAAATTAAAATAATCACTAAAAAAATTTATTCAAATCTCAAAAAGTTAAAAAAACACACATCCCAAACAAAGACTTACACTGAAAAAGAAAAATGACAAATAAAAGAAAATGCCAGGGACTCTCTGATTTCCTTTAGGAAATTTCCTCTTTGTTGTTATCGTTCAGCACGAAAGATGATAAGCTAGTATGATAATAGAGCATAAAACTATATTGGGAGTCATTTTCAAGATAGGAACAATGAGACTGGCTAAACAAAATGTAAATCTGATTATCTGGATTCTCCCAAAGGTGGTTATTTCTGCCATAACAAAAAGAAAACAAGACAAGCATGCACCAGAAAAACCTCATGGAATATCTTGTAAGGGAAAAATCCTTGACAGACACGAAGACAGCGGATATGACCTTAAGGGCAACTTTCAAAGAGCTTTCAGTTTTGGCTGTAAATTGAGTATGCTGCCTGCAGGCACAAACAGAATCTATGCTTGCAGATAAGGTTTTGCAATGTTCTCGGATCATTGCTGGGTCAGTCACTTGCATGCAGTAGAACTGCAAGAGGCCATTAAGGGCTCTTTTAAAGTTGATCTGACAGGTCATTTCCTTCTCTAATTCAAGTATTTCTGTGACAGCATAATCTATGAACAGATTATAGCATGAGTGTATTCAGGAATGTCCATGATCTACATCCAGCAAGGGAGAGTTTCCACCATCAAGTGCAGATAGCAAGAAGGAATGAGTTTACTCCATCAGCAGGCTTTGCACTACCAGGAAGATTATGCCATTGTTTATAATGCCAACTTTAACTTCATTGTGCCCTTGTCTTCAGCTTACCTCTTTCTTTGTAGCTCCTCCAAACTTTTTCCTCTTTTTCTCCTGTTCTTTCATGCTGGTCTTTCTCTCTGCCCTCCTAGTCCAGTCAAAAGCATCTGTACCGATTTTGCAAGAGGCAGCAGGTTTTACTGTGGTTTCTGGCATCCCTAAACTCTGGCTTTACTTTCAAAAATAGTTAAACTGGAAGAGCACAAAGTCTTCATTCAGCTTCCTCAAATAGAATTTTCGACTTTCAATTTCCTGCTGTCATGGACAAGCACCACAGGATATACTGGCATGCTTGCAGAACAGATGCTGTTAGTTGGAGAGGAAGTTGTACAAACAGAAGTTGGAGTGATTTATTCACAAAGCATGCTTTTTTTTTTCTTGTGATGCTGCAACGGCTCTTTTAATTAGTTTGTTTTAGGAGGCTTCTGGCATCCCCTTAAGTTGATGCCCGTATTAGCAAGAAACATGACTGCAGATAGGCAGCCTCAGGCTTCCATCAGCGGTTGGTGGTGATGTGTGCAAAGGACACTCGGGGAGTGAGTCCCAGAAAGCAGACCCCCTCTGAAGTATATTGAAAAACGCTTAAGTACTCCAAAAATCAACTATGACTTGGAAAATCCTGGTCTTAGCATTTTATTGTGCTGATACTGTTTCACTCTGAATGAGCGCTCAAAAGGGAGCTCTGAAGGATCACTCCCCTTCCGCTCGTGAAACTTTCTCCTATATACAACCTCTATGAAGTTAATCAAGCCACTTAATAACATGATCAAAATAACAGGAGAACCTCAGTATGGCTTGCTGCATTAAAGAAGCCACGGCTATCGCTTTAAATAACCAGTACCAGGTGGTGGTTTGCTTCAAGCCACATTTCCTCCAGCAGCCACTGCACAAGCACAGCTTTCCTGCCTTTCCTATGTCCTTGATGCAACTGCTGATGACCTGTCACTCAGGCTACAGATTGTGCTTTCATCATATCCAGTCTTGCCATTAAAACATAGTGAGAAATCATGGTGTTGCCATAATTCAGTTTTTGTTCTCTTTGCCCTCCAAATATATTGTTAGGGAGCAGTGGGGGCTGGCTTCTCCCTAAGCGCAACGATTGCACTGCACAATGCCAAACAATCAGATTAAAGACAAAATCTTAGTTACAGGCAATGTGTAAAAATAAGCCAAGTGTAGAAAAGACTACCAAGAAACCATGTTGGAGAAGACCAACCTGTAACTACAGTATCCACATTTTTTTTTTTAACTAGCAAGAAAAAGGTATTTTCTCACATCGTGCATAAACCGTCTGTGATATGGTAGTGGTTTTTAAAAGTGAGCACACAGCCTCATATATTTTTCATCTCTTCCATTTTGTTTACATCATTAGAACAGAAATTGTACCATGGGACAGAAAAGCAGCCTCAGCAGACAGATGTGAGGGTGCTACTTGTTACTAAATCCACTCCACAGGCACTGCCCACATAGCAAGGTGCTGTGTAAGGTATCAGCAGAAAACCGTAACAGACTCTAAACAGCAGTATGCAGCACTGAGCAAGCACTGTCCTCCTTGATGGGGGAGGTGGGAGCTTTATGGCTGGCTCAGCACTCAGTTTCTCTGATCTGGCAGAGGCTCATATAACTCATTGCATCCTGTACAGCTGCCTGCTCGGTATTTTTCCAGGGAACATGGTTTTGTATTCTTCATAATAGTTGCATATAAGCCAAATATTTTACATCAGGGAAGGTTATGCTATTATGTATTAATGGTGTAAGCATTATTTCTGATAAACATAATGGAAAAAAAAAATTTGGTATACGTTCACAATGTGTGACTAGGATGTGGAGCAGCATGGTGCTGTGCTGAAGGAAAAGCCTAGAGGAATAACAACAACAACAATAAGGTTTAATAAAAGCAAGTGTAGAGTCTTGCACCTGGGAAGCAATAACTGCAGGTAGCAGTACAGGCTGGGGGATGACCTGCTGGTGAGGAGCTCTGCAGAGGATCTGAGGGTTCTGGTGGATGACAGGTTGGCCATGAGCCAGCAGTGTGCTCTGGTGGCCAAGAAGGCCAATGGGATCCTGGGGTGCATTAAGAGGAGTGTAGCCAGCAGGTTGAAGGAGGTGATCCTCCCCCTCTACTCTGCCCTGGTCAGGCCTCACCTGGAGTCCTGTGTCCAGTTCTGGGCTCCCCGGTACAAAACAGACAGGGATCTCCTGGAGAGAGTCCAGCGGAGGCCACAAAAATTATTAAGGGCCTGGAGCATCTCCCTTATGAGGAAAGGCTGAGTGAGCTGGGACTATTCAGCCTTGAGAAGACTGAGAGGGGATCTCATCAATGTTAACAAATATCTGAAGTGTGGAGGACAAAAGGAGATGGCCAACATCTTTTCAGTGGTCTGTGGGGACAGGACAAAGGGCAAGGGCCACAAGTTGGACCACAGGAGGTTCCACACCGATGTGAGCAAGAACTTCTTCATGGTGAGGGTGACAGAGCACTGGAACTGGCTGCCCAGTGGGGTTGTGGAATCTCCTTCCCTAGAGACATTCAAGACCTGTCTGGATGCCTACCTGTGTGACTTCCTCTAGGGAACGTGCTTTGTCAGGGGGGTTGGACTCAATGATCTCTCAAGGTCCCTTCCAACCCCTTCAAGTCTGTGATTCTGTGAGTGGAAACACCTATTTATTCTCAAGTATCTCTGCCACCAGCCCACACTTTTACTACCAGATAGACCAGCTGGTGTTGCTCTCCATGTAGTCTTCTACTCAGTACATACATAGTCAGCATGGGTCCGATGACTACTTTCTGCTCCTAGACCAGCAGCCACAGGTATTGGCATCAGTACAGAAGACTGTATGATGTTTGCTGTACTGTGCACATCGTTAGGCAGAGCTCATCATCACTAAGGCACCAGCTCTTCAGCCCTGACAGGTAGGCAGAGATCCTGCCCTGGGTTCTTGGGACCAGCTTTCCATTGCAGGTAGGGAAACCACAGAGGGTTTAGATTGTAAAGGCTTCCTTCTCTGAATAACTATTGTTATCCTTTGGGAAAATAGTGAAACTTAGCAGCTTAAGATAGACTCATATTGCTGATTCTTTAGGTTTTCCTGGACAGGAAAAAAAAAAAGAAATAGCAAGGGAAGGAAGCTGGTGTGCTCAGAGCTGTGGACTACACTGAAATGCAGCTCAGCTCCCACTGCAGCACTATCTCCCCAGGCCCATTAGACTTGCTAAATGCTGTCTGCAGGTCTGCTCAGGAGCACTGAAAGAGCTTTTATTACTATCTGGTCCCACTGAAAATAACTGAAAAAGATTTTGCTGTTTAAACCCAAAACAAGCCATAGTAGGAATATGAATTATATTAACTCCATCTTCTCTAGTAATTACTTAGTAATTTTTAAGAATAAGGATTTCTCTCAGAATACTCCTTCACTTTCCTCTCAAAATCTTAACCAAATAATAGTTAGCTGAATAACTGTATTAGATTTACTGCTTTGTCCTGAAGAATTAGGTAAATTTAGGCAGGTTTTTTTTTTGTCCCCTCCACCCCAGACACTTTGTACAGCCTAATTCAGTTCCTAAGGGGAAAACACTACTACCAACCTTATCTTCAAAATACACGGAATAACTGTTAACTCACTGCACAATAAGTTGCATTTTCATGGAAAGTTAGTTTCACTTTCTGTATTGTTAATAAAGCCATTTAAACCATCCTTCGGTAGCATAGTGAAAACACATCTACAGAACGACTCGTCCCTTAACACAAGTTCTCTATTGTCACATATGCAGGGAGGAAAAGACAACACAATGAAGTAAAAACGCCTGTTCAGGAGAAATACATCTATGATTCAACAAGCAGGGTATTTATTTCACAAAGCATGCCCATCCACCGTTCTTTAAGTTACTGTACAGAATTAATAAACCTTTTCCCTTTTTTTTTTTCTTTCCAGTGCAATTTCAGCTTAAGAAAGTCTCAGCCAATGAGACACCTTGCCACTACACTGCAACCATCTTGCTGTTCGGTGCCTGCATACACATCTGTCTGTCTGATTTCATGCTTCTCCTTTCTCCCTCACTTCAGCAGACCACAACCACAAGCACAGTGGGGAAATGTTCCTGTGATGTGGTTTCTGACATTTGGCTCATTTTTTTCGTAGCTTGGCAAAGGCTCATTCATTTCCATGCTCTGAGCCAATCCCGTCCCCAGTCAATGGTAGCTGTGCAAATGCATTTGAATGCTGAATTTGGCTGTTAGTGTTCAGCTGGTTTCACAATGACTTATTCTGACTCGGTGCTCATTCTGGCAAATAAATTCAATTTTTAGTAAGTAGAGTTGCCACTTTGCAGGTTGTTTTTTTAATCAGTAAATAGAACTAGTCCTACATTGGTTTCTTTTTTTTTAAATTTAAAAAATAATATCAAAACCTCATTTCTACAGAAGAGTTGAGAGTCCACATTAGATTAAGTTTTGAGGTGTAAGTAGCATACACCTTAATAGATCTCCAGTGACATCTGGTGCCTCCTCTAAGTAGGTTAAAGGCTGCTTAAATGAGAAGAGCAGGCTTTCAAAACCAAAACCCTAGCATCATTTCTAAATGTATTATTTCCAGGATGCAGACACTGACAGTTGTACAAAGGATATACAATAAAAAAAAGCTTGGGAGGTCCCTGGTCCAGCCTATAGCAGCAAGCAAACTTGGTGAGGGTGTTTTCAATCCCATTTACGAAGGCACTGAACAGCGCGAGACCCAGTATTGATCCCTGGGGGATCCCATTTGTGACAGGCTGCCAGCCAGAGTGGGAAAACATTGGTCATCAGATTATTCATTGATACCAGACTATCAGAATAAGAAAAGATTCTCTAAAATCTTTCTCTGGCCCTCTGGCATATTAGTGGTTTAAAACCTTTAGCAATTGACATATGTTGTTTTCTTTTATATATATTTGCTGTCCTCCCAGGCTTTCTGTGATAGCTTTGTAAGAATAGTGTGCAGAACACAAAGTGTTCTTGCCTTATGAAAGTGGAGGAAGGTTCCTTCTTTCTTTTCCTCACCAGCAATTAGCCTTTGTTAATTTAGGGCAATGCCTTTTCTGAAATTGATTTGAGAGTAAGGAACCTACTTAGCAGTCTCTCATGATTTTAGTAAGGAGTTTTAATTGTTTGTTGGTTTAATCTGCTCATCAAGATCCCTGCTGGATATCTTTGCAGTAGTAGCCTTGTGCTTGGATGCGGCTCTGAGAGCCAACATTAAGAGAAAATGTTCTTACTACATAGAAGGCTTTAAAACTGGTTAACTAAATTACTGTGCTCCTTGGAGTCCAAATATTCTGACAACGTGAGTGCAGTGGCTTGCAGCAGTTTTCATAAGGCAGAAAAGAAAGCACCACTAAAACATGCAAGGGAGATTGTAAGAATTGTTTTACAGCTATGAAAGCCAGGAGATATTCAAAAGCTAAACCTGAGTGATCGGACCAGGCAGTTTACCCTGAGGCACGAGGTAAATAGACATGCAGGAGTTTTTGTCTGTGTCCTCTTTAGAACCATCTTCTTGAAAACTGATGAACAGATTATGTGGGGAAAAAATAATGGAGGGATGGAGATCTGAAATGAATAGAAAAAAGTTATTGTCTGCAGCTAAAAAAAATGTTTTCTGCAGAGATCTTTCCTGATGTGCCTCTTACTTGGTACTCCAGAGATTGTTGGCTTTCAAAGAAACCACTATTGATTTTTATTTTTTTTTTAAAATGCTATAAACCAACATCTTTTACAGTTTTATTTCAAAAGTCATTGAGCAAATGCACCTTTGGAGACCACACTATTGAATTTGATTGATAAGATTATTCCAGGCATTGAATTTAACCTGTTGGCTCTTTATTCAAATTCCTGTTGTAATTTTAGCCAAATAAATGCTGTTCTTTAAAGAATTCAATGTTTAATACTGATGAAGCACATCCTTATCTGTGTTGGCTAATGGCTAATTGCAGATAAATACATTTCTGAAGGCAAAGAATTGCTCTCTTTTCACTGTACTGGAACACAACTTAAATCTTCCAAACTACAAGTATTAGGATGCTGCTTTCCCTTTTCACTACAAGGAGTCCCAAGCAAGCAGGGATCTTGGCTTTTTAATACTTTCCACTATTAATATTCTAGAACCTTCTCTGTAAGTCATTTTTCTCTTTATATAATCTACGTGAGGACTGTGAGGAGAAGGAGCACTTACAGTTAATGAAATATTCCTTTGTTCTGTTAAATTCTGGTGAGTTTCTGCAGAGATGTAAATGCTTGATATTGCCATTTCCCTTTCCTCACCCATGTACCACAAGAAAATAAACTAGGACAGCAAGCTGAAATATTTACAAACCGTGAAGGGCTGTGTCTGGCCTGACTCAGAAACCAAAGCAGAAAAGTTTTCTTTCTAATGCAATCCATGAGTGATGCCAAAATATAGTGTTAAAACAGTAGAGTGAGATCCACCTCCAAATCTGCCACAGGACCACAATTCTTCCCCCCACTTCCCCCAGTCCATGTATTTCACTACAGTATGATACGGAGACAGATGAGGTGAGAAGAAAATCCAAGTTCTTAACTATCTCACAGTCAGCAAGTTTGCTGATGACACAAAGCTGGGAGGGGTGGCTGACACACCAGAAGGTTGTGCTGCCACTCAACAAGATTGAGACAGGCTGGAGAGCTGGGCAGGGAGAGATTGAGATTGAACAAGGGCAAGTGTAGGGTCTTGCATCTGGGGAGGAACAACCCCAGGTACCAGTATAGGTTGGGGACTGGCCTGTTGGAGAGCAGTGTAGGTGAGAGGGACCCGGGGGGTCCTGATGAGCAGAAAGAGAACCATAAGCCAGCAATGTGCCCTCGTGGTCAGGAAGGCCAATGGCATCCTCGGGTGTATTAGAAGGGGGGTTGGCTAGTAGGTCAAGAGAGGTCCTTTTCCCCCTCTACTCTGCCCTGGTGAGACCACACTTGGAATACTGTGTCCAGTTCTGGGCCCCTCAGTTCCAGAAGGACATACAACTCCTTGAAAGAGTCAAGTGCAGCATCACCAAGATGATTAAGGGAGTGGAACACTCTCCTTATGAGGACAGGCTGAGGCAGCTGTGTCTCTTTAGCTTGGAGGAGACTGAGGGATGACCTCATTAATGTTTATAAATATGTTAGGGGTGAGTGTCAGGAGGACAGAGCCAGGCTCTTCTCAGTGATGACCAGTGATAGAACAAAGGACAATGAGTCCAAGCTGGAAAATAGGAAGTTCCATGTGAATGTAAGGAAAACCTTTTTCCCTGTGAGGGTGACAGAGCACTGGAACATGCTGCCCAGAGAGGTTGTGGAGTCTCCTTCTCTGGAGACATTCAAGACCAATCTGGATGCATTCCTGTATGACTTAATCTAGGTGATCCTGCTCTGGCAGGGGGATTGGACTAGATGATCTTTCGAGGTCCCTTCCAACTTCTGACATTCTGTGATTCTGTGAAACAGAAGTTTAATCCACAAAGCGATGTTAAAGGTAGGATTTCTTGACTTTCTTGTGTTTGGTATTTCACACCATACCTCAGGTTTGTTTAACATATTTAAAATATGCAAATAAATGTGCATATATGATTCTAATAATAAATGAAACTAAAGGCGTTGTTTTGATAATGAGTTAATGAGCTATGGTCCTGGAATTATGGCCTTCTGGAAAAGAAAAAAAACTTCCCTCAGCTATACTCTCAGATTTCAGTAGCTTTGGTGTGATTTTATAGCCCAAGCTTTAAATTCAACTGTCAAGCCATGGACAAAAGATCTCATTAAGGAAGTGGAATTTAATGAATTGAATTCCTGAAGGCACCGATTTAGAATGAAGCCGAGTGATTAAATTAATGCTGTATCCACTCTAAGGATTTCAAATCTGTCTAGTAGCATGACACAGTTTATTTTACATTAAGTTGGAACAACTTCTACCAACACAGTAGTCTCCAGGACACTTCTATCCCTGGGATTGAAGAAATCCATGGATTTCTGGGGGAACAATCATGCTTTCCCAGGCTGATTAACTTCTATGTTGAAATTACTAGTTTTATGGAACCAGGGAGAGCAATGGATGTCATTTACCTTATCGTTAAAAAGGTTTCCAGAAGTGTCTCCTGCAACATTCTTGTAACCAAGTTGGGACATTGTAGTGTGGATGGATGGACAGATGGTTAAAAAAACAGTTGGATGGTTGGTGATGAATGGTGAGTTATAGGGAGGTTGGTGACAGTGGAGTACCACAGCACCACAGCAATCTGAGTGGTGAGCAAAGTGGACGTTTCAGAAGGACATCTGACAGAGAAACCTGAACAGGCAAGATCTGTATGATGTTTAACAAAGACAAGTGCAAGGTTTTGCACCTGGGACAAAATAACAAAGGATTCCAGTATAGACTAGGATCTGTGTGGCTGGGGAAGAGCCTTGCAGAAAGAGACCTGGGGGTCCTGTGGCAAGCAGCTAGAAAGGAGTCAGCACTGTGCTGCTGCAACAACAAAGGCAAATCAGATCCTGGGCTGCAACCACAAGGACATTATTTGGAAAGACAGGATGTGGTTATTCCACTCTACTGAGCACTTGTCAGACTGCATCTGGAGTACTGTGACCAGCTTTGGTGCCCACATTTCAAAAAGGACATGGACAGAAGGGAGAAGGTCCAAAGTAGCACCAAAATCATAATTCAAAGGCTGGAGAAGCTGCCCTGTGAGGAAAGGTCTTCTCTCTGAGTTCTTTTTTTCTTTTTTTTTTTTTTTTTCCTGAGGTGGGTCTTTTCTCCCTGGAGAAGAGATGGCTTGTGGAGGAGAGGAGAGTGGGTGGTGGGGAACCTCATCACAGTTTTCCAGTACTTAAAGCATGGCTACAAACAGGATAAAGACTCTCTTTTCACAAGGAGTCACATGGAGAGGACAAGGGCAACAGGTACAAGTTGTACCTGGAGAGGTTTCATCTTGGTATAAGAAAGAAATTATTTCCAGTAAGAACAATCATTCACTGGAACAATCTTTTCAGTGAATTGGTGGAGTACACACAACTGGAAATGTTGAAGATATGACTGGAAAGGTTGCTAATCTCATCTAGGCTCCCTTTTCCATGAAAAACTAGACTGAATGATCTTTTGAGCTCTCTTCCAACCTTGTTTTGTTATTTCACGATTGAACTACAGAAGGTTTTGGCCAACATTTGGACACACATTTTTGATGTCACATCATCTTGATTTTAACACAGAGCATCCTCCAGAGAACATCACATCAGCAACTTCTCTTGAGAATAAGAGGCCAAATTCATCCCCAGAGAAACCTAGATGGAAGTGGTGGGCTAAGTGTTCTCCTTTCTATTAGGCTCCAGAGCATCAGTGTCTTACCTAATGTAAGGCAAGAACAGCAGAGGTTGTTCGGTGTCATTTCCATTTATATAGGTTTCAGCATGTCTTAAATACAGGTGAGGTTTTGGGGTGGGATTTTTGTTGCTGTTTTGTTTGTGGGTTGGGTTTTTTTTGTTTGTTTTTGTTTGTTTTTTAAATGCAAGGCCTGCAGGAATCCCACCCAAGCCTGAAATTGAGAAGCAGGTGGGACAGTTCACTATTTGCTTGCTTCAAGGAGATAACATCAGAGATCTCTCCATAATGTTTGATTGTCTCATTTGCCTCATCCTCTTTACAATTCTCTTGGAATCTAAATCAGCTATGATAAATTATTTGAGGATTTGGTTTTGACATGAATGATAGTGTCTTCTGTCCTAGTTCCAATTTTCAGTCAGTGATGAATAACTGGATTATCTGATGCACATTACCATTCTTTGTTGTGTGACTTTTGGATGTCTAAAATAGCAAAATTGTTTCAGTCACCTCATTTCTCCTTGATGAAGGATCATGCAGTTTTTGGGGTGTTTTTGGTTTTGTGGTTGGTTTTTTTGTTTTGTTTTGGGTTTTTTTGTTTGTTTTTTAACTCTATTACTTTTAAATTGTAAGTTGGTAGAGATACACAAGAAGAAAAATTTCACCACTGAGAAATCATAGTTATAATCCTTTCCTCTCATTTTCTAACAGCAAAATAATTTGTGGGTCAACTTGCACAGATTTTGTACTATCTTAACTTTACAGCACAGAGCCTGCACATGATACACAAGTAGTTAAAACCATACAAGATTCTAGAAATAAGAGACCCCAGAGATCATTCTAATTTTGTTTTAAAGGCTGGGAAAAAAAATTAAAAATAATCAAAATTGCATCTCAAAGTCAGAAGTGACTAGTAAAGAGTATTTACATAGGAAAATTCTTGTTGTGAAAAAAAATCAAGCCAAAATCTCATGAATACCTTGGTGTGCATAGTTAGGAGATGTATGCGAAGAAGAGAATTAGGAGTATCAAGATTCACAAAGTAACTTCTTCCACAGTCCATTAAAACCATTATAGTAAGATGTCCAATTTACCAGTCAAGCATTGAAAAGTGGATGAGACAACTTGGCCAATAGAGTAAGAGTTTTAAAATTAATATCTATGAGCAGAAAAACACTGTGAAATGAGGATGAGTTTTGGTGAAGGACTCTGCCAGCTTCTGCATCTGGCAGGACCTGGGAAGCTAAGAAGTTCCTAACATACTGTAGACAATGCAACTGCCTGACAACTAGAACCATCAGTCTGTTAACAATACTTTTCTCATTCTAAATCAAA
The DNA here is from genome assembly GCA_013399135.1 of Heliornis fulica. Lineage (NCBI taxonomy): Eukaryota > Metazoa > Chordata > Aves > Gruiformes > Heliornithidae > Heliornis > Heliornis fulica. Next base: position 15,541 of record VXBZ01012731.1, on the reverse strand, counting down.
AACATTATACACCGACTAAAAATAAAATTAATTACCTCAACCAAAACCAGGATACGAGAAGAGATGGGAAGAAACTGAACATCTCACAACAGAAAAATGGCAACATCCATTAAAACATTGTTAATGCAAGCTTATTATAACCTCAGACTGCACAGAGAGAGCTTTGAAAGATGTCTTCCTGGGAGGGGGCAAGTCTCAGCAGTCACAGACCAACTCTGTAAGTGCTATTGAGAAGACAGTCCCTCACCTGGGCACATGCTGTGTTCCACATGGATAGGTGATGCTCAGATGCACCAGCAGTGACTTCAGTGGAAGGGTTTTACCTCTCTCCCTTGCCAGCCAGTCTAGGCACAAATATTTATTCAAATGGGATAAACACCAGAAACAATTTTTGGAAGAAATAGAAATTCAGTTTATTAGGACTGTGGAAAGAGTCCCAGACATTTAAAAGTATAATCAAGCCACTTAAGTCCAGCCATAACATTTAGATTCTGTTTAATCCTAATGTATTTTTGTAACTGATTTTTGATGAATCAGCCTTTAAAAAAAATCTTTACGTAAACTGTTCTTTGGATTTATATGCAAATACTACCCTTTGTAAACCTACATGTTGGCATATATTCCTACTACAGTTTACAACTAGCCTAACTATTTACCTTTCAGATTATTCCTAGATCTTTTGATGCTAAATAGCATCCAAAGAAAGAAAGGTGCTACCTCTTGGTACATACTAAAATAAACAGGCTTGAGGACCACAAAGTCCTTCTGTTGACATGCTGGCAAGAAGGCTAATCTAACCAAGAAGGGTAGCTTGATTTTGTTCAGGTCAGTTTTCTCACATATGCAATGAGAACAGTTTGGAAATTTATCTACATTATGAATTACTTCAATGACTGCTATTGTATGTGGCAAGTTACTTCACATTTTGATGTTCCTAATCGACCAAAATGATACTCTTGACCAGAACTGAAGCGAGATATCTGAAAAGCACCAAATTCAAAATAAGTAATAAAGTAATCTTGTAAAACACTGCTAAGCTTCCCTACCAGGTCAAGTACATTCAGGAAGAGGTAAGACAGGTAGAGGGACTGTGGACATCCCTCTTAAGAAGAATTTTCTATTCTTGCTCTCTATATGAAAAGAAAGAACCCTCCACCTTCCTACGTGCCATATGTTGCTGGATGTGTCTTAAACTCTGGTCATATTAGAAGCCTGCTTCTACCTATGCTCATGGAAGTTTCCATGCATAAATAATTTCCATTGTGCCACAGATATCTTCATCCCTGTCCAATAGCCTGAATCAATCAATAAAAGTCAGTAAGACTAGAAAATACATGAGGCTGTGAGACAAAAAGCAGGTATAACTATAGTCTACCTATATACCTATTACCTACAGTAAAGGGCCCTGATATGGCCAGTTAGAATAAAAAGTCCCAGAAATTCACCTTTTAAGAGGGACAAAGATTTAATCTCATGGCACTTAAGATTTCCAAGAGACCCTCTCATATCCTGTACTGCAGGTGACTGCCAAAGCTGTCTTTTCACTGAAACATCCGTAACATTCACTCTGCACTTTGGTACAGTCTGTAACAAAATGCTCATATGGAGACCATCAGGTCCACTCACACCATTTATGCGTTTCTCATTGTAAAGATTCAGAAAACACTCTCTCTGAATAAAGCCTTCTGGTTAGCATAGAGAAACATAAAAAAAATTCCTCCAAAACCACATTGTTATAGTATGCACAATACTTCAGCCCCAACATCAACTCACATCATTTTCAGTTAGCACACCCTAATATGAACAGCCTCAAACCAGGCATTTGACATGCAAACACAGAGGATAAGACATACTGAAATAATACACTATATAGACTATAACAGAAAAACAAAGCACTATTTTCTTTGTCTCATCAGAAAATTAAGTCTTGCTAAAATAGACACTTAAAAATAAAATTAAGAAGTCAGATGCTTTAAAGAGTTATAGAAAAAGCCTATATAATGCTCAAAAAAGCTAGTAAATGTAACAAGGCTTACCTAGGGAGACTTTTAGCTCATTCCCAAGTATGTTCCTTAAATCTACTTTGTCCCTTGGTGATGCAGAAGCAAATTAGCAACATGGGAAAAGTACTTGGGAAAACAGAAGGTGAACGTTAATTTCACACCTAATTATTAATTAATTTGCTCAGGCTCTGTTGGAATAATCAGCACTTAAACAGCTTCACTGGTGCCCAATGAGTCGCTTCAGCGTCTCTGTTTAAAATTCAAGGGGGGCGGGGGATAACAATTTCAGCAGGTTCATACTAAGAATTTCAAGGACTCTCAGCTTGATCCTGACCCTCCTTCTATGAGACCTGCTCTGCATGCTTTTATAGTACTAAGCATGCCTCAGTCACTAACGCTGGGGTAGATGTTGTTCTTTCTGACAGGTGAGCTGCACTAGTGTAAAAATAGAGACAAGGAGGATTCAGGTGAAACATCTCTCTTGGTCTTGTGTTGCTGTTAATTAGTTAAGAGTGTTAAGACAAAGCAGTGTTTTTGACATTAAAAAAATTATCCATATTTGCATAATGTATTATGAACCAAGGCTTTGGTGCTCTGATTCAAGCAATATGTAGTGTGGGGAGATAACAGGTTCTTCTAAGTCTACAAAATACACAAATCATCCTTGGCAAATAAGTGACAATTTGAAAAAGAGCATTATTTAAAGATATGACACATATTCCATATCCTACCTTTATGATGCTATACTAGGCATTAGAAATTAGTATAAGAACAGTTATTGACCTATAGAGAACCGATTAGAGAAAGAGGCATGTGTAAAAAAAGGAAGTCATTTAGAATCAGACACAGAAGGAATTCTGGAACAAACGGGACATGGCAAACTTTATAGCCCAAATGGAAAATAAGGATACAGCCTCCTGTTTGACTCTGAAGATCTCCAAATGCCTGAACACTTCTTTCTGCTTTGGTGTCAGTGCTCACTGATGCTGTCTAGCTCAACCCTAGAAACTGGGTATTCAACAAAAACCTGTTACTAGCAGAGTTTTACAGTTGGTGTGGAGTAGGCTGGGCTGGGCAGGACTTTCCTTTTCTGCTGCTGAGGATTTGCAAAGGAGGTTGGTATTTGCCAAAGAGAGAGGGAAAGCCAATGAGGGGGGAGCTTGGGCCTGCAAAGCCAATAGGATGCTTGGGTAGGAGTGAAATGCTGGGACTACGTTGTCAGGACTGATCGCTTATATTAAACAGTCACTGGACTGAAGAATAATATTAGGAGAACTGCCAACATGCCAGCAACAGTACTTAACCACAGTGCTACAGTTAAGCTCCATCCCTGTAGGCACTTCTCAGCTACAGGAATTGACTTTGGGAAACCTCCTTCTTTCTCTGCAGCCCTCGCCTAAGGACTGGTGATGGGGCCTTTGAAGGAAGGTTTGGGGTATATCAGGGTGCAGGATGCCTAATATACAGAATATACTGCTACTCTCTCCTCAGACAGAGCTAGGACACACCCTGAAGAGAGCGTGCTTATTCGTGAGTTTATTCAAGCAGCCTTGATAGGCACGTACCCTCAAGAGACAACATGGACTCCGGGTACCAAAAGTAGAAGCAGCGTGTATGTGCAGCCCTGAATAAGGCACCTAAGCTCCAGAGGAAGATTTGAGGAACCCTCATTTTATACTTTCTATCTTCCTTGTTCAGTGTGCTGAGGGAAGGCAAAAAAAATGAGTAAGAATGAGCTGAGGGCTTTGGGACACTGAACCTTCCCATGAACTGCCTAGAAAATACTATTTCAGTGGTCCCTTTTGGATATCAGGTCCCATTCTGGAATCAAGTCCACAAACTGAGAGTCATGCAGTGCATTTCTGTAAGTAATTAGTGTCATCTGCAGAGGACAGCTCATCTCAGTAAGCTTAGCTAAGTATTTCATAGGAAATTGGAGTATCCTGGTTAAAATGCAAAACATTTTCTATATTTGGGTAAATAAGAGAAAGAAAAAAATGGTTTGGTTCTGCAAAGTGAGATTCTTGCCATCCATTTCCTTCAGAAACAACTGAGAATGTGCAATAACTCCTAGGACTGATCTTCAAGTAACCTCTGAGGCAAAGCATTACAAACGTAAGCTAATTTTAAAAATCAGTTGTAAAACCTATAAAATTCTAGCAGAGCTTATTTACTGTTCTTTGCCAAGATCTATGTTTGTATAAAATTTTGTGAAAATTGCACGTAATTTACCATGGGTTATTTCTTGAATAAAAAGTAAGAAGAAAGGGAATAATAATTTCCCTATATTTTTATATTATTTTCATCACAGTAGGTAACCTACCTGTAATAAAGAAAATGCAGCAACTATGTTTTGTAATGCTATGTTTATTGTACTGAGTTATATGCAGTATAATACACACCAGTACCATATGGTGCATAGCAGTAAAATAAAGAGTATGAAACACAATGGCATTACAATTATTTAGTGCTATAAAAACTGTAAAGCATCAGAGTAGCTAGCAAAATTATGCTGAAAACTAAGCAGGAATGCATTTTTAAAGTTTTTGGAGAACTTTGCCAAGAATTACTCAGCTGCGAGTATATACTCCTTAGAACTAGGGTTGAATCTTCCACCAGTGTAACTTAACACAGATCCATCAGCACAAATCAAGTTAATCAACAGCTCAGAGTGTACATCCACATAGATTCTTCCCTTAAGATATCAGATTATTCTGCAATGCAAGTCCAGGAACAGGAGTGCAGCAGAAAGAGTGCACAAAGAGGGAAGCAGACTTTAAAATAGTAATTAACACATTACTACCATACTTTGTGTTGCTATGGGAGTGCTCCAAGAATTCCAAGCAGAATAGTCAGTCTTCAATCAAGTCATTGCAAGCTCACAAAACCCATTTTACAGATGAGATGTTCATCATGTGAATAAACTGAAGATTACATTAAGTCTTATCAAAACAGGATGTGCTCCCATGTTCTTTGCCTGCAAAGCCCAGGTTATGAAGTTCTAACCCCCATCATTAGCTGACTTCACCCCAGAATTGCAGCTCCTGTCCCTCTTGGTAGCACTGACTTTACATGGCAGATCTGGTGCAGCAAAAAATTCACAAATCTGGAAAAAAGGTACCTCCTGAAGCAAGAGACCCAAGTCTCACCTTCTGGATCTAAATAAGCTTCTGACTCAGGAGAACAAGGAGTGTGATTTTTTTCCAGTAGGTGCCCCAAACAGGAATGTGTTAGTACAATTCCCTGGATGGAGGAGGCATTTTCCTTAAAAAGAATGGACAGGTCAGTTTTCTGAAGAGGATGGATGCATTTTTTTGCAAGCTGTCAATTTTTTTCCAAGTCTACAGACAGTGATTGACATTTCATGCCAAACACGCTCTGACATTCAAGTCCTGATTGGTGGGAAGCAAGATCTGCCAACTGAATATATTTTTGCATTTTGTATCCTAAAGCACTGGTAGAGTAATTTCTGCTGTGCTTGGTTTGTGAATAGATTTCTTTGTTTTGCTGCAAGCCATATGGCTTTCATGAAAATTACTATTTTCCCCCAAATACTAAAATAAAGTAATATGTGGCTAATATTTTATTTGTTTACCAGTATCTTTGGGGGACAATGATTTAGTCTGGGATACAATAAGCATTACAAAAAAAATTCAAATGTAACAGCTACTGTGGAGGTGTATCAAGATATAGATATTTGTCTCACTGAAATCAGCTTGATGAAACCATGTCTCTATTACAATTTTGCTCACGCCATTAAGAGCACTAAACCAAAGTCAGTGAAAATATTAAGTATTCTGTTTGTTACTTAGAGATTATTATTCATGTCAGAGAAATGTATTTGCAGACTTACTGAATCAAATTCATTTTTAACACTAAAATTCACTGGAATTATACCAGAGATGAGGGTGGCATATTGACTTCAATAATACAAAGATATAACATATTTTTGTTCTCCAAATGAATAGATTCATTATCTTGGGGGATGTCTGCGTGTTACCAGTGAGATTGCATTGCACAACAGACTCTGTTACAAAACAATCTCAAAATCAATTTTCATTAAAAGATCATTTTCGTAGTGTGAAGACATCTTTCTTTACTCCACACAGAGTATTTGTTCAGAGAAGCTCCAAAAACTTTTCTCACATGTAAAATTATGGTAGGATCCCAGACATTACCTAACTGAAATAAAAGTTAAAAAGTGTTTTCTGGAATTTAAATAAACAGTGTTGTTACCGAGCAATGCTTTTATTGGTTCTTTAAAACATTGCTTTGATGTCTGAGGAGGTCACAGTATGCTAGGACACAAAATATTTGAAAAACAAAGCACACATGTTGCTGAAAGTACACAGGGGAATAAAGAATGGTAAAGTACAGGCCAAATTCTGTCCTCCTAGGCAAGTCTTGTAAAAGCATATAATTTCAAATGAGCAGCAAAGAATATGATTTGCTTACTTCTCAAGCATTTTACAACATTCCAAATATGAAGAGAAAACAAAGTTTTCTGTGCGTCATATCTGGCTAGACCAATCTGTACTTCTAGAAGAAAACCTTAAAAACAAGACTATAGCTTAGATAAAAAAAATATAAATCAACAGCTTATGTAGCAAATGTCGCAAGTATTTGACTCCCTGCAAATACTGAGATTTCAAAAAGCACTTGGTGTGAGGCTGCAGGGAGGAAATAGTATTGTGTTTGACAGTGGGATTCAGAATGGATGGCAGGCTAAGCCATTGGGTAAAGAGAGCTGTGGTTTATCTGGACAGATACAATTTTCAGAAGACAGATGGAAAACAGAGGACAGAGAAGCTGTTGTTGCTCAACAGAAAACCACTTATACAGGCTTTATAGCACAGATGGTATAATAAAGGAAGTGATAGCAATGACATATTTCAGGGAAACCTAAGACAAAAAGGAAGATCAGTCAGTGTCTGCAACAGAATTCCACATCAGCTGCTCAGAAGAGCTGATGAATGAATTCTGAAATATCACTGTGATGGGTACAGAAATTAATGCTATTCCTGGGAGGAAAACTGAAGGAAGTTACTTCTGCAATATGGCACAGAAAATGAGCATAAAATCAAGCAATTATAAAAATACTCAACTTCAGGATATCAAAGTACTAGTTTGCAAGGTAGCAAGTCAGTAATTGGGGAAGACATGTCGAGAGACAATTCTAAGGCAACCCCCATGTACAACTATAAAACAGGCCAACAGGTTTTCTGAGCAGACTGAGGAAGCACAGTGTAACAAACCTCTGTTAGCATAATTTAAAATTGCAGCTTTTATGTCCCATGCACATTTAGGTGGTGAGGATACCTTCAAAACAAATGCAGTTTCTTCCTTTTCTTTCAGAGCAAGATATTCAGCTCTGTAAGTATAAGGATTTGGGAAGTCCATTTCAACCAGGGAAGACTCAACAGGGCAGACTTTGCCTCCATTTCACACCTCCTTGAGCTGTACAACCATCTGCAGTCATGCAATTCCTTTCCTCAAATGTGGCCTTTCTGGGACAGCAGTACCAGAACCTAGGCCCTTGCCCTGGATGCATTTTGAGAGCAGACCTGGAGCTGACAGAATACTTTCAGGCACCAGTCACCTAACTTTAGGTGACTTTGGGGTATAAGACAAGGGGGAAGAAAGCCCTGCAGCAGCCAGGTCTTTGCTGGCTTCCATGATTCTCCACTCAGACCGCAGCTGGGATCTGCAAGTCCCCAACCAGGCAATCACTAGGAGAATGAAAGGAGAAGAGAGTTCTCCTAAAATTCCTATTGTTGACGTTATTGCCTCTCCTCTGTAATAAAAACATTTCACAATCATGTGAATTGTGCTGAGTCTAAGGAAAAAGGAGAAGTGTTAAAGATTAAATGAAAATCCTGTGATGCTGGTGTGAGGTAGAGTTGGCCTGAGTGACTCTAGCGGTGATTATAAACGATTAAGACCAAATGGAAGAATGGAACTGAAATGAACCCTATAGACACACTATAATCTTCCCTCAGTGATCAGAGATGATATTTGTACTGCTTTGAAGTGCTAATGTAGTGCCCACAAATGAGCTAACAGCTCACTTCAGAGAATGTACATGATTCAGGCTTCACTGAAGTCAATGAAATTGGTAACTGCAAGCAGCAGTAAAAAGTTAATTAAAATAATACTTCAGATATATTCCTTTAACATCTGTATTTTTACCAGACAAAAGAATAAGAAATACCACCCCAGTTCAACAATTTTCTTCATTTTCTGTGGTGATATTGTACATAGTATGTACACAACTACAATATCTATGCCATCAAAGTTTATTTTTACCATAGTATAAATAGCCATAAATGCAAATATTTTACATTGAAATAAATACTGCATTCCAGGTCAATAGGTTCAAAAGTCAGACATCCATGCAACTCTTGAATATTGCTGCCACCTTCAGGAAACACATCATAGAAAAAGACCAAAATATTAATCAGAAAAGAAAGGGCAAATAAATCAGAGATTTATAATGCCATTTGGTGATTATATGCTTCTGCAACATGAATTTTCATAATGACATATAAAGATAATTTTATTATTCTCAATTTCCAAAAACTAAATCTAATGTTAAGAGATTTGCCTGAGGCCAAACAGAGCCAGTGACACATATGTCCTTAGCTCCATGAAGTTTCACCACACAAGGTCTGTAGATCAGAAAATCATTTTATTGGCATTTGGAAATTTATATTGTCACTGAAGCTCATTTTGTCTTTGATTCATTGAGGCAGTTACTTAGCATTGCATTGTAGATTTTATTGCCTGTACTGAACCTCAGTTCCAGTAGGTACTTTTACAATCACATGCTGAGTATCCATTGAAAATTGCATCATAAATTACGGATGGAAGAATCAGTCTATATATTCACTAAGTTAAATTTTTAATCAATAACATTTCTGATTGTTATTGAGCAGGACGGTTCTGAGTTGGTTCTTTATAATGTTATGTGATTTCCCACCAGTTTGTCACTTCTTTTGTCTGACAAAAGAAAGCAGGAATAGCTATGTAAAATCTTAGGTCCTTAAGAAATGTTAGAATAACTGAAATTTAATTACCAAGTAAGTATACTGACCCAATTTTATTTTTTTTTGTCTCTGGTAAGAGCTTATATGCATCTCCTATCAGCTTAGTCACCAGCAGTAAGGTACAAAGTCATCTGATGTAACTTTACTCTGAACTCATGATACTCTAGGGTTTTTTTTTTTTTTTTTTTTTGTAATGTAACAGGTGTAAATTCTGCATGGACATGTTTTAATGTAGGCCTTCCAAGTGCAGCTGATGGTTTGAAGTGATCAGGCTTGTGACTCTCATGCCCATTTACCCACCGATTGCTTGTAGTTTGTTTCAATGGAAACATCTAGTAATGGGTTAGTATTTCCCCAGAGTGCACAGGGAGGAAAGGACAGATGGTCACCAAAATAGAAAATTTCCTTTGGAGATTGTTTAGAAAGACTTTCCCATCAGCAGTAATATTTTAAGCAGTTTCCTTTTTGATATTTATGATTAGATTATGATCTAATGAACTCTCAAAACATGCTCATTGTTCCTCCAAATTTGGGAAACTCCCATGATTAGTGATTTGAGAGGGCAACAAATGCACAGTGGTAATAAAATGGTTTATGTAGTGTCTTCATCTTTTATTTGTGGTCTCAAGAACTGCTTAAGGGATGCCAGAGTATTCAGAAAGGTGGGGTAGGTTTCTTGTTTTAACTCCAGCACCAGATCTCATGCTTATCTCTCTTCCCTTACATCTTAGTCCTAACTTTGGGAAACTCTAAAGTGGAAATATTCTGACTCCTCCTGGTCTTCATTTAGCTCTGGAATGAAGTGTAGAAAATTGATTTTGCTTGATTTTGTGTCTTTTTTTTTTTTTAAATCAAGTGTTCTTTCCCTTGCCCTTTTGTTCTTCTTTGGTATATACTTCTTTGAAAACATAACAGACAAGGGAAAACATTGATATATCAATACATACTAGTTATTGTAAGTTTTTCTATCAAACATTAAAAGACATCCTCTTTAGTGTTCTAAGGCAAAGCTACCTACTGGGCTGCTGAGAGTTAAATATTCTCGGAGACTTTCATAATGGTGATTTATCAACAGCATAGTATCAAAATCTCTCCAGGCCTTTCCTTGTCATCCCAAAAGAGTCATCTTGTGGATGGCTACAATGAAGGAAAAGACGGCAGGGCAGAAGAGAGCAGAAAGAGAAGAGACACAAGAAATTATGCCACTGGTATAATGACATTAGCACTAAGTCCAGATGTTCCAACTAGCTGTTAAAGGAGATTTCTTTGTATCCACAGTTTGTTCCTTTCTGAACTGCCACATTGGAAAAATTGCAGGAACATTTTGATTTTACAGAAATTTAGAATGAGCTAGTAATTAAATTATTACTAATGTTGAAGGTGGCGGGGAGGGGGCAGAATCTTATTAATTCTCAGGTATGAATATTAAACTTCTCTGTAATACTTAAATGACTCACATCCCTATAATATTTCACAATTTTAAACTCTCCTTACCATATATGCTGCACATACTAAGAACTGGTGCATTTGCTATTTCCTCTAAGTTTCTAAATTGATAGAAGTCATCGCAGTGGCTTCATATGAATGTTGAAATCCTAAAAAAACCTTTGTATCTCATATCTTCCCGAGTTAGGGTTAGAAACCAAGGGCTTTCTTGTTTGTTCAACTGGGAGAGAGTATCTGGAATATTTTTGCTCTTGGAAAGGATGCCTTGGGGTAAGTGACAGTGGAATCTCATCAATGTGAAATCTGCATGAGCAATTTCACAGTGATTGTAACCTCTTATTTGACTGACATCCATCCACATAAATAGCACAGAATCATAGAAAAATCACTTCAGAATAATGTTGCTGCCCATCAGAAAGTACTTGCCTGGATGCACCCTAAGGATCACCTGAGATCTGCCAGCTTGGCTCAGGTAAAAGGGTTCCAAATACTATAAAATACTTGGCAAAAACAGCTGGATGAAATGCAGAAGGTGCAAGAGAGTAGAAAAGAATGGAAGGATTTAAAAAACACTGCATTTACCATGAGAGCATCTTCCTGTGATGCCACTACAACTGCAATTTGTCTTATACGGCATTTTATAAAACAGGAAAAATGTGATAAAATGGAGGCTCTCTCAGTGTGTACTAGAAATTCTCAATGTGATATATATTGAATTTCTTTATTCAATACCAGCATGAAATTGAGATGCTGTCACTTAAATCCATGTTTGTGAAGTAACAGAGGAATCAGAAGTACCTTGTCATGGCTCAGCAATTCTCAGTTGGTATGGGAACAGAAAAGAAGCAAACTGCTCTATGGCCTGAGAAAGAGCTTGGCATGGGCAAAGAATAACCTGCTGTCACTTGCAGTCCATCCCAAACAGTGCACTTAGAAAATGTGGAGAGCACACCGCTGAACTAACAGGACTCTGGTGAGTTTACTCAACATCTTTCACAAGTAGCAGCCACCAGACAATTGTTCCAATTTTTGTTTCATGGGTACCTGAGGGAACTGGCCACTTCAGAACACTGAAGAGAATGGAGTTAAAGCTACCACAGAAACTCCATTGCAATTGATCAGAATCTTGTTTCTGAGGAACTAGCAGTAAGACAGGTTTATGTTTCAATTCCTGAATGGTTACTTCTCAGTAGAAAGACTACATTTTACATGCTTGGCCTCACTGTCCTAGTAGCTCTGCTGTGAGAGATTGGATCCGCACACTTAGGTGTGGCTCTGTTATCTGAAGGGATCTGGATCTAATCCACCTACTGCAACATCTCATGGAAGATTGGTATTACTGACATTATCAAAACCATTAGAAAAAAGTAGGAGCAAAGGATAAAAATGTACAAGTTACTTCATGTGCAAGCACTGTGTTTATTCTAAGCCATTTCTGGCTTGTTATAGCTAATGGAAAACAATTTAAAATTAAAATGCTTTCACTGGTTTGTGTTATGTATTATTTTATTTAATAGGAAAAAAACCCACTTTTTGTAATAACTTCTCATCCCAGGAGGCTGGAGGGTCAAAGAGCACTGGAAAACACCTGTCCATGTATCTTTTTATTTATCGAGACAATCTGCTACCCTGCTGTTGTAAATTGGGAGTAGCAGCCTGAATAGTATTCCTCCCATTTCACTGGACAGAAGGGTCCCAGCTCCCCCAGCACCAGGTTCTCCCCTGCCGCCGTCTGGGTGGACGGTAATTCATCGCAGCGCTGAAAAAGAGGGCAGAGCGATAATCAACTCAAGCTCAGCGCTAGTTCTCGACAACACGACTTGGCCGACATGCAGAGACCGCCACACCTCGCTGATCTGGCCGGAGAGCCAAAGAGCCTCCCAGCGGCAAGGGAGGACGTTTCAAGCCCGAAGCGCTGCCAGAGGCTCTCTGGGGCTGGCGGCTTGCCGCTCTTCCCGCCTCCGCGCTGGCCGTCCCCGTGGTAGTGGAAGCTTGCAGCAACGGAGGGCGCTGGAGCTCCTCCAGGCCTAGCGCCAGCGAAGCACCAAGCCCCCGACCCGAGCTGCAAGAGCAACGTCTCGCCCGAGCCGCAGAGAGAAGGCGGTGGGCGGCGGCTCGTCCCTCCCGCCGGCTTCTCGCGATGTTGCCAAGGGCNGAGGGGCCGCCGCCCGCCGGGACGCGCGGCTGCTACAACGGAGAAGGCAGTCGCCGCCGCCGCCTCAAGGTGATTCACGCCGGCCTGGGAGCTTGGTGCGGGGCGGGGGTAGCGCACGACGACACCTCTCCCCACATCCCGCGGGGCCCGACCGGGCCTCCGGAACCTGAGACTGGGCGAAACTGGGAGTGCGGGTCCCGGAGCCGGACTGGACCGGGCCGGGCCGGGTGCGGGGGGCGCGTCTGAGACCTCTCAGAGGGGAAAGACCGCCGTGGGTGACGCGACGGCCTCGGTGCTAAACCAGTGTTAGGGGCGAGCGCGTCCGAGGTGCTCGGGCAAAGCCCCTGTGTGGTGTCGTTGCTGGCGTGAGAGATGCGGTCAGGTGCAGCCCCTCCTCATGAGACAAGCTGCCTTCAAAGCCGGCTCGTTGCCTTTGGAGGTCTGGTTACGGCCGAAAAGTGATGTGCAGCTGGACTGACCGACAGTAAACATCGAGCGGGGTTAGGAGTTCTTACTGCTCGTGTTTCTGCGGTCTCTGGTTTGCTGCTCAAAATGCAGCTCTTCTGTTACCGAAAGTCTTGTTCAAGCAAGGGGTAAGTGTTGGCTGCAACAGGCCCTTCTGCATCATCTCCTCGGTTTGGGGCAGGCCTTGCAGCTATGGGCAGTACCCAGATAAGGAATTTGAACCTAAAAAGGCGGCACAAACCCTGCAGTTGTGGGTAAGGTTTTTTTTTAGGGAGAAACAGGTCATTCAGATTTTTCACAGAAACTGAATGAAGGCTGTATTTTCTGTCCAGGAAACACCACCACCACTATAAAACCAAGTATGGTCTGGGTTGGAAGGGACCCCAAGGATCATTGAGTTCCAACCCCCCAGCCACAGGCAGGGCCACCAACCTCCAGGACTGCATCTAGACAAGGTTGCCCAGGGCTCTATCCAACCTGGCCTTGAACACCTTCACAACAAATCACAAACCTTTACAAATTAATTTCAAGATAAGTATTGCTGTCAGTGGTTTCATAAGTTGAATTTAAGGCTTCACAAAGCAAACTGGAGATGAAATTGCAGTATTCTCCTGGTTTGTCTTTATGAATACTTTTACTGTGGAGCTGCACCGATTAACAACTAACAAGTATCCGGATACTTTAACTTTTAAAAATTCCTAGTTACAGCAAAATACTAAGTAAAGTTTTTTACAGGGAAATAAGCTACTATCCAATGGTAAGCTCTAAGACTTATACTATATAGACCTAAAATGCATTGACTTTGATTTAATATCTTGAGAGTCTAATGTACAAGAAAGAGGTTTGCAAATCAAGGAGTTAAGATTATTACAAGGCATTTTTTGTTGTTGCTTTGGGCTTTGTTTTCTTTTTAAACTATTTTAATGCATTTCTGTTAATCCAACACTAACTCCATCGTCTTATGTTTGATCAAATTAAATAGTCAACAGTGCTAATTATCATCATTATATTTCAAAAAGGGTAACTCCTTCAGCTGGTGCTGTATGGCTTTGATTTCTTTAGTTAGCTAATAGCTTTTAAGTCTGAATAAGTGATTTACTATAGTGTCTCTTCCAAGAGTGGATATTTTTTACTCACAGGTGCTTAGAGGGTCTTTGACTTAAGAAAAAAAAAAGGAAGATCTGAAGTCATTCTTCCTCAAATAGAGTAGAAATATAGAAGCTGGAACTGCCACTGGTTGAAAGTATTTCTTGGCATATAGAGAAATGTAAGCAATTAACTAGTTAAGATGGAAATAGACCTTTTGGTTTTAAATTTTCAAGGGTTACATTTAATTTGAGTCTGTCAAGTCACTGCAGTTGATTACTGCAGGGAAATTAAACAGATAATTCTACATGGCCCTTGCAAAAGCTGCCAACACCTTTGGTCATAGGCAGGGCAGTAGCTCCAGGTAGAGGGATCAAAAAAATCAGAACCGGGTAAGTATAGTGGATGAGAAGAAGCTGAGAGACTTGTAGAGGTTTCTCATCACCATAGGGACATCACATCTGTTTTAAGTTACTTTTTATTTTAAAACCCAGTGTAGTCTTGTGCCTATTTGACATGTGAGTTCTCAAGCAACCACAAGCAGACGTCTGCAGGGTTTTCATAATTTACTCTCTTAAGTATATTGTATTCTAATAACAGGAGGCTTATTTGAACTGATTTCATTATTTTGTTTACATCTCATCTGAATAGAAGTTCCATGAAGTATTTCCTCTCTGTGATCATGTTTTTGAAAGAAAATCTCATGTTGTTGATTAACAGGGAAAAAGAAAGCGGTGATTTAAGGGACTTATGCTTTTCTTAGTATCTTGAGGGGAGGAAAAAAACCCCCAAAACTATGAGAGCTTGTTATTCTTATATTTGTTTTATACAGATGTCTCACTTTACAAGTGAAGATGAATCTCAGTTACAGTCAATGCTTAGACAGTTGCTGCAGAGTGTGAAGGAGAAGATCACTGGAGCTCCGTCAGTAGCATGTGCAGAAGAGATCCTCTTGCATTTAGAGGAAACGGATGAGAATTTTCATAGGTAAAAATATTTTTGCTCTTTTTAATATTTTGAAGGAAGTGAAATATATTGAACTATATATATTATGCCCGTGAAATGCTTTCAGTTTATATTGTTGTGCGAATCTGTATACAGGTATTCCTGTCACTAGTCAACTCTCAAGAGATGCTAATTTAGAGAAGAGAATTAATTTTGCCATTTTTCAGATTCTTTTCTTGATTTTTTTTCTTCCCTACTCTTGGTAATATATTTTTAGTGTAATAGTAGTTGAGCTGTTTGTGAGAGGAGCTTACAAAACTACCCAACTTAGCCGACTCAGGTGCATGTGTACATGTAATGTACTAAATGTGCATTGCCGGAGCCCACTTTTACGG